>CM072220.1:4172393-4179893 GCA_036851935.1 Coregonus suidteri
ACACCTTCCAGCATCACTCATCACAGTGGGATGGGGCTCAGCACTCAAACGGACACTCTGCAACATGGCGTCCACAGAGGTACTTCCTGCTTGCAGACGTCAAGGACAGCGGAATTCTAATCTGCCAATACTCCAGACAGCCACTAGGGGGCATCCTCTTGATGCAGGTATAGAGTCCCACAGTGCAGGTGTCATAATACCCATAAAACCTAGAGGTCAAACAGGGGAAATGGTTCCAATCGTTTTTTTTCCACCATTCGTTTTTCCCATAGGGGATTTTTAGAAACACTTAATATAAGGGCTGTGTTTCGTGTAGGCTTGGCGTGACGTTTTGATAACCATGTAAATCTCTCTCGGACAAGGTGATTTTTATCAATATATTCAGCTCTATTTACTCTGATTCTAAAATGCTAATTAGTATCAAAGTAGACATGGAAGACTACAAATCCCTGCAAGCTCCTGCACGTCATCTCTAGCTGACGCCTTTGCTAACAGGTTAGGGCTAGGGTTAGCTCTAAGCTAACAGGTATTGTGTCAATTTAAAACTTGCACAAGACAGACAGTTCTCATTAATGTCCATGTAAAGAAATGTTAACAATTTATTAATTACTAAATTTAGCTAACATTAGATAGTTAATCCAGAGATTCTTACCTTTGCCTTGATTCGGCAGTCTCGTCCAGATCATCATGGCATTTGTAGTTCTTTATGATAGCCACATTAGCAGCTAATTAGCATTTCATTTTTGGTGGGTAAATACAGGCGAATACATTGATAAAAGTCACCTTGTCCTAGAGAGATTGACATGGTTATCAAAACGTCACCCCAGGGTAAGCTTACATGAAACACAGCCCTTATTTTAAGTGTTTCTAAAATCCCCTATTGGAAAAATGAATGATGGGAAAATGATTGAAACCATTTCCTTGTTTGACACGCTAGGTTTTATGGGTATTATGACTCATACTGTGGTACTCCTATATGCCTCAAAGGAGGAAAGAAACTAGGAAGACCCAACGGTGGCCATCTTGGAATATTGTTGTTCTTGTAGTCCCTAAGCAGGAAGTCACCCCGCTGTATCCTGTGATGTCATATTGCGGAGCGTCCCTTTACCACTCCAACAGTATACGTGCTGCTCTATTTAGAAGCCGGCAGGTTTTCAAAAAGTAGATCAGTGATTTAGAACCAGACCACTCTTCATGGGCGAGAGATCAATAATCATTTAGAACACACCCCTTTCTCCTATTCATCTGATTCATCAAATGTCATCACCGTATTCATCATGATCATCTACTAATCACGTGTACTGATGAGGTGGATTCAGTATTCAGCATTGGTTACGTTTACAAACAGCACACCATCTATCTACAGATCGGTTCAATCAAATCAAATGCTTTGTCCTTGTCATACTAATGTTGCCATGGTAATAATGAGCCCATTCATAACAGTGGGATCATGACAACAAAGAAGCAGAAACAGGCTGCATTTATATATATATACACAGAGAGGAGCAGAAGGAAAGGCTTCTAACCTTTGATGAAGTAGTCCCTGTTGGGTCCGATGAGCGTGCTGTAGGGGTACCCATAGTAGGTGAGGGTGTAGGGATCGCACTGGTACACGTAGTTCTGCTGGGCTGGTTCTGGAGCTGCCACGGCTGCCGTAGCGCCCCCTTTAGACGCCTTCTGGTAGCGCGTGTACTGCTCTTTGTCAACAGGCTTAGCCAGGGTCACCTCGATGCAGGACCCCTCCACCTCCGTCCCGTTCAGGTGGTCCATGGCAACCACCGCATCGTCACGGGATGAGAAGTGTACGAAGGCGTAGTCGCGGATCTTCTTGACACGTTCCACGCAGCCCTGGTTCCACTGGCCAAACACCTAGAACACAGAGACATGTTAATACAGCCCTGGGTTCCACTGGCCAAACACCTAGAACACAGAGACATGTTAATACAGCCCTGGGTTCCACTGGCCAAACACCTAGAACACAGAGACATGTTAATACAGCCCTGGGTTCCACTGGCCAAACACCTAGAACACAGAGACATGTTAATACAGCCCTGGTTCCACTGGCCAAACACCTAGAACACAGAGACATGTTAATACAGCCCTGGGTTCCACTGGCCAAACACCTAGATCACAGAGACATGTTAATACAGCCTGGGTTCCACTGGCCAAACACCTAGAACACAGAGACATGTTAATACAGCCCTGGGTTCCACTGGCCAAACACCTAGAACACAGAGACATGTTAATACAGCCCTGGGTTCCACTGGCCAAACACCTAGAACACAGAGACATGTTAATACAGCCCTGGTTCCACTGGCCAAACACCTAGAACACAGAGACATGTTAATACAGCCCTGGGTTCCACTGGCCAAACACCTAGAACACAGAGACATATTAATACAGCCCTGGTTCCACTGGCCAAACACCTAGAACACAGAGACATGTTAATACAGCCTGGGTTCCACTGGCCAAACACCTAGAACACAGAGACATGTTAATACAGCCCTGGGTTCCACTGGCCAAACACCTAGAACACAGAGACATGTTAATACAGCCTGGGTTCCACTGGCCAAACACCTAGAACACAGAGACATGTTAATACAGCCCTGGGTTCCACTGGCCAAACACCTAGAACACAGAGACATGTTAATACAGCCTGGGTTCCACTGGCCAAACACCTAGAACACAGAGACATGTTAATACAATCAATCAATCAACAATCAACAATAAATAAACTAATCAATAAATCAACCAACCAATCAGTCAATCAATCAATCAGTCAATCAATCAATCAGCCAATAAATCAAACAGTCAATCAACCAATAAATCAACCAATCAGTAAATCAACCAATCAATCCAACCTGTCGTAGTGTCTCCTCGCTGGTCTCCATCATCAGGTTCCTGACGTATAGAATCTTCACAGTCTCCATGACGTCCTCGTCCACGTCTATCTCTGGCTCCGCCCAGTCCACGGCGATCTGGTGCCCCCACAGCTGGATCCTGCCGGGCATCAGCTTCCTGCGGGCCATGGCCGCAGCGCGGTGACTCTCGTACTCCACGAAGGCAAAGCCCCGGTTCTTCATCTTGTCTGCTGCGCTGGCGTACACTATGACGTCTAGAACGCCCTCCGTCACCTTGGAGACCTCCTCCAGGATCTCCTCTCTCTTCTTGGTTTTGGGGATGCCCCCGATGAAGAGGCGACAGTTGTCCACAGAGCAGCAGACCCCCAGGAGGCGGCCGGGGCGCACCTCGTAGTTGTTGAGCTCCCGCACGGCGCGCTTGGCCTGGTGTTTCTGCGTGTACATGACGAAGGCGTAGCCACGGTTCTTCCCGTCGAAGTCCATCATCAGACGCATCTCGTAGATCTGACCCACTGACTCGAACACCGGAACCAGCTCGTCCTCATAGACGTCCCGGGGGATCTTACCCACGAAGATCTCACAGCCGCGCGGCGGGGAGGCAGAATCCCAGCCCGGCGGGGGGCCGTATTTCCTCTGGCCGTTCTCCTGCACCATGCTGTACCCCGTACGCTCCATCAGAGACACCAGGGCCGCCTCGTTGGGGGCCCCGGCCACACCCTCGGGCACTGTGATTGGTCCATGGGGGGAGTGATGGGAGGGGCCTGGGGGGTTGGAACCGGAATTGGCGGGGTTATTACTCATGGCTGAAGAGGAGGAGGCGGGATCTTCGGCTGTCATTCTGACTAAACCATCCAATCAGATGTGGTGCCTGAGAGAGAGAGAGAGAGGAGGGGGGAGAGAGAGAGAGAGAGAGAAGGGGGAAAAAGAGAAATTCATTATTTTCTATTGGCTAAACGAGGGATCACGTCACATTTGATGGACAGAGAACCAAAAGTTGAGGGAGCGTGCAATTGGCATGCTGACTGCAGGAATGTCCACCAGATCTGTTGCCAGATCATTTAATGTTAATTTCTCTACCATAAGCTGCCTCCAACGTTGTTTTAGAGAATTTGAGAGTACGTCCAACCGGCCTCACAACCGCAGTCCACGTGTAACCATGCCAGCCCAGGACCTCCCCAGACCACGTGTAACCATGCCAGCCCAGGACCTCCCCAGTCCACGTGTAACCATGCCAGCCCAGGACCTCCCCCTGCCCACGTGTAACCACGCCAGCCCAGGACCTCCCCAGACCACATGTAACCACGCCAGCCCCGGCCCAGACCCTCGTGTAACCATGCCAGCCCAGGACCTCCCCAGACCACGTGTAACCACGCCAACCCAGGACCTCCCCAGACCACGTGTAACCACGCCTGCCCAGGACCTCCCCAGACCACGTGTAACCATGCCAGCCCAGGACCTCCCCAGACCACGTGTAACCACGCCAACCCAGGACCTCCCCAGACCACGTGTAACCACGCCAGCCCAGGACCTCCCCAGACCACGTGTAACCACGCCAGCCCAGGACCTCCCCAGACCACGTGTACCATGCCAGCCCAGGACCTCCCCAGACCACGTGTAACCACATGCCAGACCAGGACCTCCCCAGACCACGTGTAACCACGCCAGCCCAGGACCTCCCCAGACCACGTGTAACCATGCCAGCCCAGGACCTCCCCAGACCACGTGTAACCACGCCAGCCCAGGACCTCCCCAGACCACGTGTAACCACGCCAGCCCAGGACCTCCACATCCGGCTTCTTCACCTGCGAGATCGTCTGAGACCAGCCACCCAGACAGCTGATGAAACTGTGGGTTTTGCACAACCGAATAATTTCTGCACAAGCTGTCAGAAACCGTCTCAGGGAAGCTCATCTGCGTGCTCGTCGTCCTCACCAGGGTCTTGACCTGACTGCAGTATGCCGTCGTAACCAACTTCAGTGGGCGAATGCTCACCTTCGATGGCCACTGTCACGCTGGAGAAGTGTGCTGTTCACGGATGAATCCTGGTTTCAACTGTACCGGGCAGATGTGTGGGCGAGCGGTTTGCTGATGTCAACGTTGTGAATAGAGTGCCCCATGGTGGAGGTGGGGTTATGGTATGGGCAGGTATAAGCTACGGACAACGAACACAGTTACATTTTATCAATGTCAATTTGAATGCACAGAGATACAGTGACGAGATCCTGAGGCCCATTGCTGTGCCATTCATCCGCCGCCATCACCTCATGTTCAGAGATACCGTGATGAGATCCTGAGGCCCATTGTCGTCCCATTCATCCGCCGCCATCACCTCATGTTCAGAGATACCGTGATGAGATCCTGAGGCCCATTGCTGTGCCATTCATCCACCGCCATCGCCTCATGTTCAGAGATACCGTGACGAGATCCTGAGGCCCATTGTCGTGCCATTCATCCGCTGCCATCACCTCATGATAATGCACGGCTCCATGTCACAAGGATCTGTACACAATTCGTGGAAGCTGAAAATGTCCCAGTTCTTCCATGGCCTGTATTCTCACCAGACATGTCATCCATTGAGCATGTTTGGGATGCTCTGGATCGACATGCACGACAGTGTTCCAGTTCCCGCCAATATCCAGCAACTTCGCACAGCCATTGAAGAGGAGTGGGACAACATTCCACAATCAACAGACTGATCAACTCTATGCGAAGGAGATATGTCGCGCTGCAAGAGGCAAATGGTGGTCACACCAGATACTGAATGGTTCTGATCCACGCCCCTCAGAGCCTTGTGAAATCTAAAGGTCATGATGAAACCACTAGAGAACATCAGAGCCTTGTGAAATCTAAAGGTCACGATATTTTGGCTAATGAGTTACATACAATAGAGCACAACACAGGTCACATGACCAATATACACCGTCCTATGAGAACACAGCATCCATAAAACCAGGAAGGACACAGTAAAATTATCAACTTGGAATAGTATAAAGTAATCCTTCCCCCCCCCCCCACCCCCCCCCTCCCCCACCCCCCCATAAAAAATACAATAAAACATAAAATAATAAAATGATGTAAATGTAAACTTGATTGTCCCACTGGCTATCATAAGGTGAATGCACCAATGTGTAAGTGGCTCTGGATAAGAGCGTCGGCTGATGAAATGATGTAAATGTAAACTTCATCCTTTCATTCCTCCTCTCCTCTCCTCTCCTCTCCTCTCCTCTCCTCTCCTCTCCTCTCTTCCCCTCTCTTTTACCCTCTCCTCTCCTCTCCTCTCCTCTCTCCTCTCCTCTCCTCTCCTCTCCTCTCCTCTCCTCTCCTCTCCTCTCCTCTCCTCTCCTTTATCTCTGTTTTACCCTCTCCTCTCCTCTCCTCTCCTCTCCTCTCCTCTCCTCTCCTCCCTCTCCTCTCCTTACTCCTCCTCTCCTCTCCTCTCCTCTCCTCTCCTCTCCTCTCCTCTCCTCTCTCCTCTCCTCTCCTCTCCTCTCCTCTCCTCTCCTCTATCTCTCCGTTATCTGTCTGTTTTACAGCCCTGTGTTGTTGAGCTGTTTCTCCTTTGACCCCCAGGAGACTAAATGTGGTCATAAAGCTCCGATCAAGGTTCACCGCCTGGGTCACATGCTCCGGGTGTGTGTGTGTGTGTGTGTCTGTTAGCCAACCTGCACCAGTTGACAAAGGATCACAGTCACAGAGAACAGAGAACAGAGAACAATCAGAAATCCTCTTTTCACAGTGTAAACCTCTTACTCTCTGACCAGCACAGCATGGGTGTGGTGTGTGTGTGTGTGTGTGTGTGTGTGTGTGTGTGTGTGTGTGTGTAAGTGTGTGTGTGTGTGGGTGGCTGGGGGTGTGTGTTTATGTGTGTGTGTGGGTGGGTGTGTATGTTTGTGTGTGTGTGTGTGTGTGTGTGTGTGTGTGTGTGTGTGTGTGTGTGTGTGTGGGTGGTGTGTGTGTGTGTGTGTGTGTGTGTGTGTGTGTGTGTGTGTGTGTGTGTGTGTGTGGTGTGTGTGGGTGGGGTGTGTGTGTGTGTGTGTGTGTGTGTGTGTGTGTGTGTGTGTGTGTGTGTGTGTGTGTGTGTGTGTGTGTGTGTGTGTGTGTGTGTGTGTGTGTGTGTGTGTGTGTGTGTGTGTGTGTGTGTGTGTGTGTGTGTGTGTGTGTGTGTGTGTGTGTGTGTGTGTGTGTGTGTGTGTGTGTGTGTGTGTGGTGTGGTGTGGGGGTGTGTGTGTGTGTGTGTGTGTGTGGGTGTGGGTGTGGGTGGCTGGGTGTGTGTGTGTGTGTGTGTGGGTGTCAACATAAACCTCTTACTCCCCCCCCCCCCCCAGAAAACCCCAACTATTTAAATCCTCAACACTCCTTGGTAATGCAACAACACTCCCAGACACCACTACACTGAGATTACTACATTTAGGGTGCCTCCACAACAACACCCTATGCCCTATGTAGTTCACTACTTTTGACCAGGGCCCATGGGGAATAGCATTTGGGACGTACATTTAGTACCAACCCACTCTGGTCAGCTATCAAGAAGGCCAAATAAACATGCTTGGGTAGCTGGATGGGATGGAGGGATGGAGGGAGGGAGGGCTAGAGGGAGGGAGGGAGGGGAGAGAGGGAGGGAGGGGGGGGGTTAGAGGGA
>CM072220.1:4184893-4224893 GCA_036851935.1 Coregonus suidteri
AGAGGGGAAGGTCGAGAGCCGTGCGTCCTCCGAAACATGACCCCGCCAAGCCGCATTGCGTCTTGACACACTGCTCGCTTAACCCGGAAGCCAGCTGCACAATGTGACGGAGGAAACACTGTACAACTGGCGACCGTGTCAGCGTGCACTGCGCCCGGCCGCCACAAGGAGTCACTAGAGCGGGATGGGACAAGGACATCCCGGCCGGCCAAACCCTCCCCCAACCCGGACGACGCTGGGCCAATTGTGCAGCCCGGGATCGAACCTGGGTCTGTAGCCCGCTTTGCCAAAGCCTGGTATCGAACCTGGGTCTGTAGACCGCTGCGACACTCGGGAGGCCAGCTATTACTACTTTTGTTGACCTGACAGCTGTGTTCCCATAGAAATATCCTCTATATAGCAGGCCTCCCCAGTCAAATTGCCAGGGTTAAAGGCTCTAAGCCTGCTATTTCAGTATCTCTCCTCTATCTGTCCCAGCCAATAAACAAGCTGCTATTTCAGTATCTCTCCTCTATCTGTCCTAGCCAATAAACACGCTGCTATTTCAGTATCTCTCCTCTATCTGTCCTAGCCAAAAAACATGCTGCTATTTCAGTATCTCTCCTCTATCTGTCCTAGCCAATAAACACGCTGCTATTTCAGTATCTCTCCTCTATCTGTCCTAGCCAATAAACACGCTGCTATTTTAGTATCTCTCCTCTATCTGTCCTAGCCAATAAACACGCTGCTATTTCAGTATCTCTCCTCTATCTGTCCTAGCCAATAAACACGCTGCTATTTCAGTATCTCTCCTTTATTATCTAGCCAATAAACACGCTGCTATTTCAGTATCTCTCCTCTATCTGTCTTAGCCAATAAACACGCTGCTATTTCAGTATCTCTCCTCTATCTGTCCTAGCCAATAAACACGCTGCTATTTCAGTATCTCTCCTCTATCTGTCCTAGCCAATAAACACGCTGCTATTTCAGTATCTCTCCTCTATCTGTCCTAGCCAATAAACACGCTGCTATTTCAGTATCTCTCCTCTATCTGTCCTAGCCAATAAACACGCTGCTATTTCAGTATCTCTCCTCTATCTGTCCTAGCCAATAAACACGCTGCTATTTCAGTATCTCTCCTCTATCTGTCCTAGCCAATAAACACGCTGCTATTTCAGTATCTCTCCTCTATCTGTCTTAGCCAATAAACACGCTGCTATTTCAGTATCTCTCCTCTATCTGTCCTAGCCAATAAACACGCTGCTATTTCAGTATCTCTCCTCTATCTGTCCTAGCCAATAAACACGCTGCTATTTCAGTATCTCTCCTCTATCTGTCCTAGCCAATAAACACGCTGCTATTTCAGTATCTCTCCTCTATCTGTCCTAGCCAATAAACACGCTGCTATTTCAGTATCTCTCCTCTCTATCTGTCCTAGCCAATAAACACGCTGCTATTTCAGTATCTCTCCTCTATCTGTCCTAGCCAATAAACAAACACGCTGCTATTTCAGTATCTCTCCTCTATCTGTCTTAGCCAATAAACACGCTGCTATTTCAGTATCTCTCCTCTGTCTGTCCTAGCCAATAAACACGCTGCTATTTCAGTATCTCTCCTCTATCTGTCCTAGCCAATAAACACGCTGCTATTTCAGTATCTCTCCTCTATCTGTCCTAGCCAATAAACACGCTGCTATTTCAGTATCTCTCCTCTATCTGTCTTAGCCAATAAACACGCTGCTATTTCAGTATCTCTCCTCTGTCTGTCCTAGCCAATAAACACGCTGCTATTTCAGTATCTCTCCTCTATCTGTCCTAGCCAATAAACACGCTGCTATTTCAGTATCTCTCCTCTATCTGTCCTAGCCAATAAACACGCTGCTATTTCAGTATCTCTCCTCTATCTGTCCTAGCCAATAAACACGCTGCTATTTCAGTATCTCTCCTCTATCTGTCCTAGCCAATAAACACGCTGCTATTTCAGTATCTCTCCTCTATCTGTCCTAGCCAATAAACACGCTGCTATTTCAGTATCTCTCCTCTATCTGTCTTAGCCAATAAACACGCTGCTATTTCAGTATCTCTCCTCTGTCTGTCCTAGCCAATAAACACGCTGCTATTTCAGTATCTCTCCTCTATCTGTCCTAGCCAATAAACACGCTGCTATTTCAGTATCTCTCCTCTATCTGTCCTAGCCAATAAACACACTGCTATTTCAGTATCTCTCCTCTATCTGTCCTAGCCAATAAACACGCTGCTATTTCAGTATCTCTATTCTATCTGTCCTAGCCAATAAACACACTGCTATTTCAGTATCTCTCCTCTATCTGTCCTAGCCAATAAACACGCTGCTATTTCAGTATCTCTCCTCTCTATCTGTCCTAGCCAATAATTGATTATGCCATTCTTAGTGCAAACGTAGACGAATGAATAAATCCCCAGCTAGCTAAAACAGAATACATACATATTGTAGCGATCCCTTGCTATATGAGCCACATTGCAGTTTAACCCCATTGGCGCGTAAACCTATTGGCGCGTAGGGTGTTTGCCTTTTCACGCCAGCGACCCGGGTTCACTTCCCTGCGCCTGCCTTGCCATTCGCTACAATACATACAGCCATAGCAGTAACACAGGGAAATAGAAACCGTGACTGTTCAGTCTGAAATGAGTTACCCCCCCCTCCCCCGTGTGTGTTGAGAACAATGAGAGTCTCAGTCTCTGCTCTGTCCTGAGTAACATTGAGCCAGAGGATCTCTGTAGAGTTACTTAGGAGACACACACACACTGGCTCACAGCAGCCCGCCCAGCCTTCCTTAACGACACAGTCACATGGTGACAGAGCGACCAATGAAAAGGCTGCGATTACTAAAACTCTCGATAGCTGCGTGGTTCTATTTCAAAATGTCCCCCCTTTTTAGGACCACAACACAACGTTAGCGACATCACCAAAGACGGGACTACTCCCCATTGGTCAACAAGGCTGAGGCATAAAAGCTGACTCCAGAACAGTTGTTTAAACCCTTTGACACGTAGCCTGCCTCCCAAATGACACCCTGTGTCCTCTACATACCGTAGGGTGCTTCTTCACTGTATAGCGGATAGGGGGGGCCATTTGGGACGCGGGTCGTAGTCAACAACAGTCATGATGCCAAACACACAGCGTCAGAACCATGAGACACACACATATATATCATGGTGATCAACTGTCTAAACAGCCAAACAGCAACTTCTCAGTCTAATGGAAAATCACTGGCAGACTGACAGGCAGACAAGAAGATAGACAGACAGGTTAGACAGACAGACAGACAGACAGACAGACAGGCAGGCAGGCGGCAGACAGGCAGGCAGGTTAGACAGACAGGCAGGTTAGACAGACAGGTTAGACAGGCAGGCAGGCAGGCAGGCAGGCAGGCAGGCAGGCAGGCAGGCAGGTTAGACAGACAGGCAGGTTAGACAGACAGGCAGGTTAGACAGACAGGTTAGACAGACAGACAGACAGGCAGGCAGGCAGGCAGGCAGGCAGGCAGGCAGGCAGGCAGGCAGGTTAGACAGACAGGCAGGTTAGACAGACAGGTTAGACAGACAGACAGACAGGCAGACAGGCAGGCAGGCAGGCAGACAGACCTTTAAAACATCCCAGTCACTCCATTAGTTCAGGTAGATCCGAACTAACACTGAACTAAAACTGAACTAAAACTGAACTAACACTGAACTAAAACTGAACTAACACTGAACTAAAACTGAACTAAAACTGAACTAGCACTGAACTAACACTGAACTAACACTGAACTAACACTGAACTAAAACTGAACTAAAACTAAACTAAAACTGAAGTAACACTGAAGTAACACTGAACTAAAACTGAAGTAACACTGAAATAAGAATGAATGAACAACAGAACCGGTAATGATCAGGAGGAGGAGATGAGAGAGAGAGAAGAGAGAGGAGGGAAGACAGGGGAAGATTGAAATAAAAGCTAGATACCCTATTTCCTTTCCTCCACACCGTTCCACAGCCTGGCTCCTGAGTGCCTGTTAGATCTATGCCTCCCTGAGAGACAGGTACAGAGAGCAGAGAGGCCAGCCTACTCTCACACACAGACCGGACCTGAGCAACAACAGGGTACAGAGAGCAGAGAGGCCAGCCTACTCTCACACACAGACCGGACCCTGAGCAACAACAGGGCAGACGCCAGGCTGAGGCAGGTGGAGCTAAGGTGTGTGTAGGGAGGGGAGCAGGAACACACACCATAAACACACACACACACACACATCACACACACACACACACCACACTAAAGCACCTGTTTCATAAACCCACCAGTCTCTGACTCAGTATAACTACTGTGAAGGGAGGAACTGGCAGTTAGGAGAGGAGACTACAGGGAACTGTAGTTCTTAGGAAGATTTCAGGTTTGAGTTTGTAGTTTTGAGCCAGGTTTTGATTTTACAATCCCCCCCCAAAAGGACCTAGTCAGTCAGGTTGGTGTGTGTATATAGCAATAGTACATGAGTTCCCAGCACAGACCAAGCTAAGTAAACAGCACACACCTTAGTGAGCAGCTAAGAGAGAAAGAGAGAGAGAGAGGGAGAGAGAGGGAGGGAGAGAGAGAGAGAGAGAGAGAGAGAGAGAGAGAGAGAGAGAGAGAGAGAGAGAGAGAGAGAGAGAGAGAGAGAGAGAGAGAGAGAGAGATTTGTTCTGTCTTCATTGTGGTGTTGCTTTGGTCTGATAAAGTGTTTTATTATCAACTGCTGTGGCAACAGTGTTGTGTCAATAAAGCATATCTGACAGAGGGAGAAAGAGAGAGAGAAATATATATAGAGAGAGAGACAGAGAGGGAGACAGAGAGGGAGAGAGAGAGGGAGAGAGAGAGAGAGAGAGAGAGAGAGAGAGAGAGAGAGAGAGAGAGAGAGAGAGAGAGAGAGAGAGAGAGAGAGAGAGAGAGAGAGAGAGAGAGAGAGAGAGAGAGAGAGAGGGAGAGAGAGGGAGAGGGAGACAGAGAGGGAGAGAGAGAGAGAGAGAGAGAGAGAGAGGGAGCCGGAGAGGGAGAGAGAGGGAGACAGAGAGGGAGCCGGAGAGAGAAGTATGTGTATGTGTATGAGTCAGTGTGTGTGTGTTTGTGTGTGTATGTATGTGTGGGTGTGTGTGCGTGTGTGTGTGTTTGTATGTGTATGTGTGTGTGTGTGTGTGTGTGTGTATGTGTGTTGTATGTGTATGTGTGTGTGTGTGTGTGTGTGTGTGTGTGTGTGTGTGTGTGTGTGTGTGTGTGTGTGTATGTGTGTGTGTGTGTGTGTGTGTGTGTGTGTATTGGGGCTAGCTGAAAGGTCAGTAAGACAGAAGCCTCTCCCCCTTTCTAACCCTAACCCTTTCCCTGTTGAGGTCAAACCAGATGAAAGATGAACTGTCAATCATCAGCATCAGAAGATCTATAGTGTTCCAATGACCGGACTGCGAGGTCACCAGACCATCAGATCAACCGTTAAGCATTAACCGTTAAATGACAGGAAGACATGAACAAGGAAATGAGTGACTCGACTGACGGAGGACAGAAAAACATCCCTCCTTCAATCATTACACACACACACACACACACACACACACACACACACACACACACACACACACACACACACACACACACACACATACACACAGACACACACACACACACACACACACACACACACACACACACACACACACACACGCACACGCACACACACACACACTCCAAAGGCTCACCTGAGCCCTGTAACCTAAGGAATCTGCCTAGTAGACAAACCCAGCAATAAACAGGAATCAACCCAGCAATCTACCTGCAATATACTGTCCGACAGCAATCATAAAAGAGAACGAGTAGTCTTCAGTCAGTTATGAAATATAAAGTCACTTAGTTATAGTCCCCCTGTAGCTCAGTTGGTAGAGCATGGCGCTTGCAACGCCAGGGTTGTGGGTTCGTTTCCCACGGGGGGCCAGTATGAAAAAAAATGTACGCTCTCACTAACTGTAAGTCGCTCTGGATAAGAGCGTCTGCTAAAATGACTGAAATGTTACACAAGGTCCCTTAGTCAGAAGTTACGTGTTCGCAAAGGAAGATGTTTTGGTGATGTAGAGACGGGGGGATTCTAGATTTAGATGTGGTCCTCTGTAGCTCAGCTGGTAGAGCACGGCGCTTGTAACGCCAGGGTAGTGGGTTCGATCCCCGGGACCACCCATACGTAAAAATGTATGCACGCATGACTGTAAGTCGCTTTGGATAAAAGCGTCTGCTAAATGGCATATTATATATTTAGATTTACCCATGGTGATGAGTATAGTAGTTCTAGGATTTTCTACTTTTCATTAGTACTGTAAGGTGCGGCTGCTGCAGATGCCACATAAGAGGCCATTTAACAACAAGTGTTCAACATATTCTGACGAAGGTGACGTTTAAAACAGAATAGATTGTTCTCTTCAGTAACAAGATGGCTGCTGAACACAACACAATAAGACAACAGTCTAATGCAGAGACGGGAAGGAAGCATATACATGTGTATGTTAGGGGGTTTACAATGGATTAGCATTACGAGTTAGCATTATGGATTAGCGTTATGGGTTAGCATTATGGGTTAGCATTATGGGTTAGCATTATGGATTAGCATTATGGGTTAGTATTATGGATTAGCATTATGGGTTAGCATTACGGATTAGCATTATGGGTTAGCATTATGGATTAGCATTATGGATTAGCATTATGGGTTAGCATTATTAGCTAGTGTTATGAGCTAGCATTATGGGCTAGCATTATTATCTAGTGTTATGAGCTAGCATGATGGGCTAGCGCGTGAGTTAGGGTTAGTTAGCAGAACAGAACGGTGACACAGCAGACACCAGCAGACACCAGTTCAGTTAATGGTGACTGATAAAGTAGGAGCCAGGTCAGAGACAGAATGGTATTCAACAGGACAGTCCAGGGTTTATAACACCACATAGAGGAGAGACAGAATGGTCTTCAACAGGACAGTCCAGGGTTTATAACACCACATAGAGGAGAGACAGAATGGTCTTCAACAGGACAGTCCAGGGGTTTATAACACCACATAGAGGAGAGACAGAATGGTCTTCAACAGGACAGTCCAGGGTTTATAACACCACATAGAGGAGAGACAGAATGGTCTTCAACAGGACAGTCCAGGGTTTATAACACCACATAGAGGAGAGACAGAATGGTCTTCAACAGGACAGTCCAGGGTTTATAACACCACATAGAGGAGAGACAGAATGGTCTTCAACAGGACAGTCCAGGAGTTTATAACACCACATAGAGGAGAGACAGAATGGTCTTCAACAGGACAGTCCAGGGGTTTATAACACCACATAGAGGAGAGACAGAATGGTCTTCAACAGGACAGTCCAGGGTTTATAACACCACATAGAGGAGAGACAGAATGGTCTTCAACAGGACAGTCCAGGGTTTATAACACCACATAGAGGAGAGACAGAATGGTCTTCAACAGGACAGTCCAGGAGTTTATAACACCACATAGAGGAGAGACAGAATGGTCTTCAACAGGACAGTCCAGGGTTTATAACACCACATAGAGGAGAGACAGAATGGTCTTCAACAGGACAGTCCAGGGTTTATAACACCACATAGAGGAGAGACAGAATGGTCTTCAACAGGACAGTCCAGGTTTTATAACACCACATAGAGGAGAGACAGAATGGTCTTCAACAGGACAGTCCAGGGGTTTATAACACCACATAGAGGAGAGACAGAATGGTCTTCAACAGGACAGTCCAGGGTTTATAACGCCACATAGAGGAGAGACAGAATGGTCTTCAACAGGACAGTCCAGGGTTTATAAGACCACATAGAGGAGAGACAGAATGTTCTTCAACAGGACAGTCCAGGGTTTATAACACCACATAGAGGAGAGACAGAATGGTCTTCAACAGGACAGTCCAGGGTTTATAACACCACATAGAGGAGAGACAGAATGGTCTTCAACAGGACAGTCCAGGGTTTATAACACCACATAGAGGAGAGACAGAATGGTCTTCAACAGTGTTCATAAGGACAGCAAGACAGTTATGGAGATGTACAGTTATACAGTTATACAGTTATACAGTTATATAGTCGTACAGTTATGCAGTTTAGTGGGGCAGGTAGCTTAGTGGTTAAGATCGTTGTGCCAGTAACCGAAAGGTCGCTGGTTCTAATCCCCGAGCCGACTAGGTGAAAAAATCTGTCGATGTGCCCTTGAGCAAGGCACTTAACCCTAATTGCTCCTGTAAGTCGCTCTGGATAAGAGCGTCTGCTAAAATGTAAATGTAATAATAATAATATGCCATTTAGCAGACGCTTTTATCCAAAGCGACATTTTTACGAATGGGTGGTCCCGGGGATCGAACCCACTACCCTGGCGTTACAAGCGCCGTGCTCTACCAGCTGAGTTCTAAACTTACGAAGTTATGCAGTTTATACATACAGAATCAACCAGAGTTAAATAAGGAGACTTCAGACAAGAAGAACAAAGACACGTCTAGTCAAAACCCCAACATCTCTCCCCTCTAGTATTACAGCCACACCCCAACATCTCTCCCCTCTAGTATTACAGCCACACCCCAACATCTCTCCCCTCTAGTATTACAGCCACACCCCAACATCTCTCCCCTCTAGTATTACAGCCCAAACATCTCTCCCCTCTAGTATTACAGCCCAACATCTCTCCCCTCTAGTATTACAGCCACACCCCAACATCTCTCCCCTCTAGTATTACAGCCACACCCCAACATCTCTCCCCTCTAGTATTACACCCCAACATCTCTCCCCTCTAGTATTACACCCCAACATCTCTCCCCTCTAGTATTACAGCCACACCCCAACATCTCTCCCCTCTAGTATTACACCCCAACATCTCTCCCCTCTAGTATTACACCCCAACATCTCTCCCCTCTAGTATTACACCCCAACATCTCTCCCCTCTAGTATTACAGCCACACCCCAACATCTCTCCCCTCTAGTATTACACCCCAACATCTCTCCCCTCTAGTATTACACCCCAACAACTCTCCCCCTCTAGTATTACAGCCACACCCCAACATCTCTCCCCTCTAGTATTACAGCCACACCCCAACATCTCTCCCCCTCTCTAGTATTACAGCCACACCCCAACATCTCTCCCCTCTAGTATTACAGCCACACCCCAACATCTCTCCCCTCTAGTATTACAGCCCAACATCTCTCTCCCCTCTAGTATTACAGCCCAACATCTCTCCCCTCTAGTATTACAGCCACACCCCAACATCTCTCCCCTCTAGTATTACAGCCACACCCCAACATCTCTCCCCTCTAGTATTACAGCCACACCCCAACATCTCTCCCCTCTAGTATTACACCCCAACATCTCTCCCCTCTAGTATTACAGCCACACCCCAACATCTCTCCCCTCTAGTATTACAGCCCAACATCTCTCCCCTCTAGTATTACAGCCCAACATCTCTCCCCTCTAGTATTACAGCCACACCCCAACATCTCTCCCCTCTAGTATTACAGCCACACCCAAACATCTCTCCCCTCTAACAGCCACACCCCAACATCTCTCCCCTCTAGTATTACACCCCAACATCTCTCCCCTCTAGTATTACACCCCAACATCTCTCCCCTCTAGTATTACAGCCCAACATCTCTCCCCTCTAGTATTACAGCCACACCCCAACATCTCTCCCCTCTAGTATTACAGCCACACCCCAACATCTCTCCCCTCTAGTATTACAGCCACACCCCAACATCTCTCCCCTCTAGTATTACAGCCACACCCCAACATCTCTCCCCTCTAGTATTACAGCCACACCCCAACATCTCTCCCCTCTAGTATTACAGCCACACCCCAACATCTCTCCCCTCTAGTATTACAGCCACACCCCAACATCTCTCCCCTCTAGTATTACAGCCACACCCCAACATCTCTCCCCTCTAGTATTACAGCCCAACATCTCTCCCCTCTAGTATTACAGCCCAACATCTCTCCCCTCTAGTATTACAGCCACACCCCAACATCTCTCCCCTCTAGTATTACAGCCACACACCCCAACATCTCTCCCCTCTAGTATTACAGCCACACCCCAACATCTCTCCCCTCTAGTATTACAGCCACACCCCAACATCTCTCCCCTCTAGTATTACAGCCACACCCCAACATCTCTCCCCTCTAGTATTACAGCCACACCCCAACATCTCTCCCCTCTAGTATTACAGCCACACCCCAACATCTCTCCCCTCTAGTATTACAGCCACACCCCAACATCTCTCCCCTCTAGTATTACAGCCACACCCCAACATCTCTCCCCTCTAGTATTACAGCCACACCCCAACATTTCTCCCCTCTAGTATTACAGCCCAACATCTCTCCCCTCTAGTATTACAGCCCAACATCTCTCCCCTCTAGTATTACAGCCACACCCCAACATCTCTCCCCCTCTAGTATTACAGCCACACCCCAACATCTCTCCCCTCTAGTATTACACCCCAACATCTCTCCCCTCTAGTATTACAGCCACACCCCAACATCTCTCCCCTCTAGTATTACAGCCACACCCCAACATCTCTCCCCTCTAGTATTACACCCCAACATCTCTCCCCTCTGTATTACAGCCCAACATCTCTCCCCTCTAGTATTACAGCCACACCCCAACATCTCTCCCCTCTAGTATTACAGCCCACACCCCAACATCTCTCCCCTCTAGTATTACAGCCACACCCCAACATCTCTCCCCTCTAGTATTACAGCCACACCCCAACATCTCTCCCCTCTAGTATTACAGCCACACCCCAACATCTCTCCCCTCTAGTATTACACCCCAACATCTCTCCCCTCTAGTATTACAGCCACACCCCAACATCTCTCCCCTCTAGTATTACAGCCACACCCCAACATCTCTCCCCTCTAGTATTACAGCCACACCCCAACATCTCTCCCCTCTAGTATTACAGCCACACCCCAACATCTCTCCCCTCTAGTATTACAGCCGCACCCCAACATCTCTCCCCTCTAGTATTACACCCCAACATCTCTCCCCTCTAGTATTACAGCCACACCCCAACATCTCTCCCCTCTAGTATTACAGCCACACCCCAACATCTCTCCCCTCTAGTATTACAGCCACACCCCAACATCTCTCCCCTCTAGTATTACAGCCACACCCCAACATCTCTCCCCTCTAGCATTACACCCCAACATCTCTCCCCTCTAGTATTACAGCCCCAACATCCCTCCATCTCTCCCCTCTAGTATTACAGCAGCCGCACCCCAACATCTCTCCCCTCTAGTATTACACCCCAACATCTCTCCCCTCTAGTATTACAGCCACACCCCAACATCTCTCCCCTCTAGTATTACAGCCACACCCCAACATCTCTTACACCCCACTCTCCTCCCCAGACCCTTCTCTGCTCTCTCACACCTCTCCCCTCCTCTCCCCTCTCCTCCCACACCTCTCCCTCTCCCCTCTCACTCCCTCTCCTCTCTCTCTCTCCTCAACCTCCTCTCCCTCGCCCCTCTCTCTCTCTCTCTCTCTCTCTCTCTCTCTCTCTCTCTCTCTCTCTCTCTCTCCCCCACTCTCCCCCTCTTCCCCTATCCTCCTCTCCGTCTCCCCCTCTCTCCCTCCCTCTCTACCCCTCTCCTGCTTTCTCCCCCGACCCTCCTCTCCCTCTCCCCCACTCTCCCCCTCCCCCCACTCTCCCCCTCTCCTCCTCTCCCTCTCCCCTCTCCCCCACTCTCCCCCTCCCCCCACTCTCCCCCTCTCCTCCTCTCCCTCTCCCCGCTCCCCCCTCTCTCCTCGTTAAACTTGAGTGAACAATAGGAATGAGGGTGACAGGTACAGGGACCAGGGGAATGAAGGAGGGAGGAGAGGGGAGGAGGGAGGAGAGGGGAGGAGGGAGGAGAGGGGAGGAGGGTGGGTAACGCTGAGACATAACACCAGGGAGAGGGGGAGAGGTGGAGAGGGGGAGAGGTGGAGAGGGGGAACAAGGAGGGGCATTAAAGGAGGGGCGAAGGAGAGCACCAAATGTTCCCTCGATCCCTTCAACCCCCCACCTACCTGGCACTAGAAAGCTCTTCAAAGTGAAACTGGCCCAAAGAATGCCAGGTCAGGCTGAGTGCAAAAACACACACACACACACACACACACACACACACACACACACACACACACACACACACACACACACAGGCACACAATTCAGGTTGTTTTCAGTTCATTTACCCAGCCTCCTCCCCTTATCCCCCTCCTAACTCCTAACCCCATCCCAGTTCTGTGACAAATACATGTTGTTCTCCACCACTGACTAACCACTGACTAACCACTCTGATCACTATCATGTTGTTCTCTCCACCACTGACTAACCACTCTGATCACTATCATGTTGTTCTCTCCACCACTGTCTAACCACTCTGATCACTATCATGTTGTTCTCTCCACCACTGACTAACCACTCTGATCACTATCATGTTGTTTCCTCCACCACTGACTAACCACTCTGATCATTATCATGTTGTTCTCTCCACCACTGGCTAACCACTCTGATCACTATCATGTTGTTCTCTCCACCACTGGCTAACCACTCTGATCACTATCATGTTGTTCTCTCCACCACTGGCTAACCACTCTGATCACTATCATGTTGTCTCTCCACCACCACTGACTAACCACTCTGATCACTATCACTATCATGTTGTTCTCTCCACCACTGGCTAACCACTCTGATCACTATCATGTTGTTCTCTCCACCACTGGCTAACCACTCTGATCACTATCATGTTGTTCTCTCTCCACCACTGGCTAACCACTCTGATCACTATCATGTTGTTCTCTCCACCACTGGCTAACCACTCTGATCACTATCATGTTGTTCTCTCCACCACTGGCTAACCACTCTGATCACTATCATGTTGTTCTCTCCACCACTGACTAACCACTCTGATCATTATCATGTTGTTTCCTCCACCACTGACTAACCACTCTGATCACTATCATGTTGTTCTCTCCACCACTGACTAACAACTCTGATCACTTATCATGTTGTTTCCTCCACCACTGACTAACCACTCTGATCACTATCATGTTGTCTCCACTCTGACTACCACTGACTAACCTCTCCACCACTGATAACCACTCTGATCACTATCATGTTGTTCTTCTCTCCACCACTGACTAACCACTCTGATCACTATCATGTTGTTCTCCCACCACTGACTAACCACTCTGATCACTATCATGTTGTTTTACTCCACCACTGACTAACCACTCTGATCACTATCATGTTGTTCTCTCCACCACTGACTAACCACTCTGATCACTATCATGTTGTTCTCTCCACCACTGACTAACCACTCTGATCACTATCATGTTGTTCTCTCCACCACTGGCTAACCACTCTGATCACTATCATGTTGTTTCCTCCACCACCACTGGCTAACCACTGGCTAACCACTCTGATCACTATCATGTTGTTCTCTCCACCACTGACTAACCACTCTGATCACTATCATGTTGTTCTCTCCACCACTGACTAACCACTCTGATCACTATCATGTTGTTCTCTCCACCACTGACTAACCACTCTGATCACTATCATGTTGTTCTCTCCACCACTGACTAACCACTCTGATCACTATCATGTTGTTTCCTCCACCACTGACTAACCACTCTGATCACTATCATGTTGTTCTCTCCACCACCACTGGCTAACCACTCTGATCACTATCATGTTGTTCTCTCCACCACTGGCTAACCACTCTGATCACTATCATGTTGTTCTCTCCACCACTGGCTAACCACTCTGATCACTATCATGTTGTTCTCTCCACCACTGACTAACCACTCTGATCACTATCATGTTGTTCTCTCCACCACTGACTAACCACTCTGATCACTATCATGTTGTTTTATCCACCACTGACTAACCACTCTGATCACTATCATGTTGTTCTCTCCACCACTGACTAACCACTCTGATCACTATCATGTTGTTCTCTCCACCACTGACGAACCACTCTGATCACTATCATGTTGTTCTCTCCACTGCACTGACTAACCACTCTGATCACTATCATGTTGTTCTCTCCACCACTGACTAACCACTCTGATCACTATCATGCCTTCGTATGACAATACAATGTTGACTGTGATTTTATCAGCTCAGAAAAGTGACTCAACCTAAGGACCCTCTTATCTTCTGGTGGGCGTCGACGTTCTGCTCTCTCTACTTCTCAGGGAGCCTCGCAACAATCTAACAAACGAAACCCACTGTCCAATCACAATGGAGAATAACAGCTGTAACCATGGAGATCCCATCCTGCTGAATCATGACCTCCATTTACATGACTTTATGATGCTGTACTTCCACAAAATGGCTGCCGGCCCAGCGTCATGTAGCAGGCCTCTTGTTATCAGGCCATGCTAGAGAGGACGGACACACAGCACTTAATAAACGCCAAGTGCCATGGTGCAGTTGTAGGGTAGAGTTCGCTTTATGGGCTAGCACTAGGAGTTAGCTTTATGGGCTAGCACTAGGAGTTAGCTTTATGGCCTAGCGTTATGAGCTAGCTTTATGGGCTAGCACTAGGAGTTAGCTTTATGGGCTAGGATTATGAGTTAGCTTTATGGGCTAGCATTATGAGCTAGCTTTATGGGCTAGCACTAGGAGTTAGCTTTATGGGCTAGGATTATGAGTTAACTTTATGGGCTAGCGTTATGAGCTAGCTTTATGGGCTAGCACTAGGAGTTAGCTTTATGGGCTAGTATTATGAGTTAGCTTTATTGGCTAGCACTAGGAGTTAGCACTAGAAGTTAGCAATAGAGGCTAGCATCATGAGCTAACTTAATAAGCCAGCATTATGAGCTAGCATTAGGAGTTAGCACTACGGGCTAGCATTATATATGCATTATATGCTAGCATTATTCGTGTAATGAGTTAGTGTTTCCCGAGATAGCATCATGAGCTTGCACAAAGTTTCTGATCCAGCGTTAGCTGGCTTTAGCTTCCTCAGACAAACACATTCCTCCAGCTAATCAGCTAGCGTCGTCCTCAAGGCCGTAGCAGACATTGTTTCACACTATCACTCCCCACCTAATATTGATGCCGTCACACCACTGATAAAAACTTTACTGTGCGTGTGTGTTTCAGACTAACGTTGACGCGGTCACACCGCTGATAAACGGGTTTAAATCCATTGTGAAACCAAATCCAACGACACCCTGCACGGAAAACACAATGGGTGAGGAGGTGTGTGTGTGTGTGTGTGTGTGTGTGTGTGTGTGTGTGTGTGTGTGTGTGTGTGTGTGTGTGTGTGTGTGTGTGGTGTGTGTGTGTGTGTGTGTGTGTGTGTGTGTGTGTGTGTGTGTGTGTGTGAGATTCATCCATACTGTGTTTTGCCCTCTGTCTAACATCGCCCTGTAAAACCATGTGTGAGGGCCACTGATAAGGGTTTTACACACACACACACACACACACACACACACACACACACACACACACACACACACACACACACACACACACACACACACACACACACACACACACACACACACACACACACACACACACACACACACTATCTCTCTCACACTCACACAGCGTATTGCTCAAACACCAAAGCTATGTTAAAATAAGTAGATTGAAACTGCCGTGAAAGACAAAGCATGTTCTTATCAGTAGTTCTGTGGAAACAGCCAAACAACGCCCAACCACATTACCACAGGACCTTCAAACAGCACTAAGGGCTCTCTGGTCTAAAGTAGTGCACTAAGGGCTCTCTGGTCTAAAGTAGTGCACTAAGGGCTCTCTGGTCTAAAGTAGTGCACTAAGGGCTCTCTGGTCTAAAGTAGTGCACTAAGGGCTCTCTGGTCTAAAGTAGTGCACTAAGGGCTCTGGTCTAAAGTAGTGCACTAAGGGCTCTGGTCTAAAGTAGTGCACTAAGGGCTCTCTGGTCTAAAGTAGTGCACTAAGGGGCTCTGGGTCTAAAGTAGTGCACTAAGGGCTCTGGTCTAAAGTAGTGCACAGGACTCTTCAAACAGCACTAAGGGCTCTGGTCTAAAGTAGTGCACTATGGGCTCTGGTCTAAAGTAGTGCACTAAGGGCTCTGGTCTAAAGTAGTGCACTAAGGGCTCTCTGGTCTAAAGTAGTGCACTAAGGGCTCTGGTCTAAAGTAGTGCACTATGGGCTCTGGTCTAAAGTAGTGCACTAAGGGCTCTGGTCTAAAGTAGTGCACTAAGGGCTCTGGTCTAAAGTAGGCTCTGGTCTACTAAGGGGGCTCTGGTCTAAAGTGCACTAAGTGCACTAAGGGCTCTGGTCTAAAGTAGTGCACTAAGGGCTCTGGTCTAAAGTAGTGCACTATGGGCTCTGGTCTAAAGTAGTGCACTAAGGGCTCTGGTCTAAAGTAGTGCACTAAGGGCTCTGGTCTAAAGTAGTGCACTAAGGGCTCTGGTCTAAAGTAGTGCACTAAGGGCTCTGGTCTAAAGTAGTGCACTAAGGGCTCTCTCTGGTCTAAAGTAGTGCACTAAGGGCTCTGGTCTAAAGTAGTGCACTATGGGCTCTGGTCTAAAAGTAGTACACTAAGGGCTCTGGTCTAAAGTAGTGCACTAAGGGCTCTGGTCTAAAGTAGTGCACTATGGGCTCTGGTCTAAAGTAGTGCACTAAGGGCTCTGGTCTAAAGTAGTGCACTAAGGGCTCTGGTCTAAAGTAGTGCACTAAGGGCTCTGGTCTAAAGTAGTGCACTAAGGGCTCTGGTCTAAAGTAGTGCTAAGGGCTCTGGTCTAAAGTAGTGCACTATGGGCTCTGGTCTAAAGTAGTGCACTAAGGGCTCTGGTCTAAAGTAGTGCACTAAGGGGCTCTGGTCTAAAGTAGTGCACTAGGGCTCTGGTCTAAAGTAGTGCACTAAGGGCTCTCTGGTACTGCACTAAAGTAGTGCAACTAAGGGCTCTGGTCTAAAGTAGTGCACTAAGGGCTCTGGTCTAAAGTAGTGAGTGCTAAGGGCTCTGGTCTAAAGCACTAGTGCACTAAGGGCTGAACTAACTCTGGTCTAAAGTAGTGCATAAGGGCTCTCTGGTCTAAAGTAGTGCACTAAGGGCTCTCTGGTGGCTAAAGTAGTGCTGAAACAAATGGCTGTGGGTACGGAAACAGGACTGAACTACAGGGCTCTCTGGTCTGAAAGTAGTGCACTAACTGCTGGGCTCTCTGGAATTCACTGCTGGGTACTGCTTAGAGTGAAACTGTGCACTAGACTGCTGAATAGACTGCTGGGTAGACTGCTGAAAGACTGCTGGTAGACTGCTGGGACTGCTGGTAGACTGCTGGGTAGACTGCTGGGTAGACTGCTGAATAGACTGCTGAATAGACTGCTGGATTAGACTGCTGAATAGACTGCTGGGTAGACTGCTGGGTAGACTGCTGGGTAGACTGCTGAATAGACTGCTGAATAGACTGCTGCATAGACTGCTGGCTGGGTAGACTGCTGAATAGACTGCTGAATAGCTGCTGAATAGACTGCTGATAGACTGCTGGGTAGACTGAAGACTGCTGAATAGACTGCTGAATAGACTGCTGAATAGACTGCTGGGTAGACTGCTGGGTAGACTGCTGGGTAGACTGCTGGGTAGACTGCTGGATAGACTGCTGGGTAGACTGCTGAATAGACTGCTGAATAGACTGCTGGGTAGACTGCTGAATAGACTGCTGAATAGACTGCTGGGATAGACTGCTGGGTAGACTGCTGGGTAGACTGCTGAATAGACTGCTGGGTAGACTGCTGGGTAGACTGCTGAATAGACTGCTGAATAGACTGCTGGGTAGACTGCTGAATAGACTGCTGAACTGCTGGGTAGACTGCTGAATAGACTGCTGGGTAGACTGCTGAATAGACTGCTGAATAGACTGCTGAATAGACTGCTGAATAGACTGCTGAATAGACTGCTGGATAGACTGCTGGGTAGACTGCTGGGTAGACTGCTGCATAGACTGCTGGGTAGACTGCTGGGTAGACTGCTGGGTAGACTGCTGGGTAGACTGCTGGTAGACTGCTGAATAGACTGCTGAATAGACTGCTGGGTAGACTGCTGGATAGACTGCTGAATAGACTGCTGAATAGACTGCTGAATAGACTGCTGAATAGACTGCTGGGTAGACTGCTGGATAGACTGCTGGGTAGACTGCTGGGTAGACTGCTGAATAGACTGCTGGGTAGACTGCTGGGTAGACTGCTGAATAGACTGCTGGGTAGACTGCTGGGTAGACTGCTGGGTAGACTGCTGAATAGACTGCTGGGTAGACTGCTGGGTAGACTGCTGAATAGACTGCTGAATAGACTGCTGAATAGACTGCTGGGTAGACTGCTGGGTAGACTGCTGAATAGACTGCTGAGACTGCTGGGGTAGACTGCTGAATAGACTGCTGAATAGACTGCTGAATAGACTGCTGAATAGACTGCTGAATAGACTGCTGAATAGACTGCTGAATAGACTGCTGAATAGACTGCTGAATAGACTGCTGGGTAGACTGCTGGGTAGACTGCTGAATAGACTGCTGAATAGACTGCTGAATAGACTGCTGGACTGCTGAATAGACTGCTGAATAGACTGCTGAATAGACTGCTGAATAGACTGCTGAATAGACTGCTGGGTAGACTGCTGGGTAGACTGCTGAATAGACTGCTGGGACTGCTGGGTAGACTGCTGAATAGACTGCTGAATAGACTGCTGAATAGACTGCTGAATAGACTGCTGATAGACTGCTGGTAGACTGCTGCATAGACTGCTGAATAGACTGCTGGGTAGACTGCTGAATAGACTGCTGAATAGACTGCTGAATAGACTGCTGGGTAGACTGCTGAATAGACTGCTGAATAGACTGCTGGGTAGACTGCTGAATAGACTGCTGAATAGACTGCTGAATAGACTGCTGAATAGACTGCTGGGTAGACTGCTGAATAGACTGCTGGGTAGACTGCTGAATAGACTGCTGAATAGACTGCTGAATAGACTGCTGAATAGACTGCTGAATAGACTGCTGAATAGACTGCTGAATAGACTGCTGAATAGACTGCTGGGTAGACTGCTGAATAGACTGCTGAATAGACTGCTGAATAGACTGCTGAATAGACTGCTGAATAGACTGCTGAATAGACTGCTGGGACTGCTGAATAGACTGCTGGGTAGACTGCTGAATAGACTGCTGAATAGACTGCTGAATAGACTGCTGAATAGACTGCTGAATAGACTGCTGGGTAGACTGCTGAATAGACTGCTGTATAGACTGCTGAATAGACTGCTGAATAGACTGCTGGGTAGACTGCTGGGATAGACTGCTGGGTAGACTGCTGAATAGACTGCTGAATAGACTGCTGGGTAGACTGCTGGGTAGACTGCTGAATAGACTGCTGGGTAGACTGCTGAATAGACTGCTGAATAGACTGCTGAATAGACTGCTGAATAGACTGCTGAATAGACTGCTGGCATAGACTATAGACACTACACACACACAGACTGGTAGACACACACACAATGCTGAACAGACTGCTGGGTAGACACACACACACAGACTGCACAATAGACTGCTGACACACACACACACACACACACACACACACACATAGACTGCTGGGTACACTGCTGACACACACTGCTGACACAGACTGCTGACACACACACACACACACACACACACACACACACACACTGCTGAACAGACTGCTGAACCACACACAGACTGACACACAGACTGCTGACAGACTGACACACACACACAACACACACACACACACACACCACACACACACACACACACACACACACACACACACCACACACACACACAACACACACGTAGACTGCTGAATAGTCCATTGATGATATAATCTGCTGAACCCAGGTTAGATGACTCAGCACTACTCTGTCATTCTATTCCCCACCCACCCACAGACTGCTGGTTGTTGTTGTTGTTGTTGTTGTGGTTAACTGGTCAACTATGATCCCGTGAATACAGACTGAGAACACTAGACCCATAGACACAACATCTACTGACACCCCTTTATCACTAATGCTGACACACAGCCCTAGACTGCTGGTCAAGGTCAGATTATAGATTACACATAGATTACACTGAACATAGACATGGACTGGCAAATATAACACCATAACACTGACTGGTATGGATATCCAACACCATAACACTAGACTAACCCAGTGGTATGGATATCCAACACACAACACTAGACTAACCCCAGTGGTACGGGATATCCACACACCACCCACTAGACTAACCCAGTGGTATGGATATCCAACACCACACACACAGACACCCACCACACACACCATACACACACTAACCAGTGGTATGGATATCACACACACACACACACACACACAGTGGTATGGATATCCACGTCTTGCCCTAACAGTGGGGGAAGAGTCCATTGATGATATAATCACGAGAGATCCCAGGTTGATAACATCAGCACTACTCTGTCATTCTATTATCCACCCACCACCAACACACTGCTGGTTGTTGTTGTTGTTGTTGTTGTGGTTAATGGTCAACTATGATCCCGTTCCCCCAGACTGGAATCCACAGACGAGAGAACAACTAGACCCAGTTAGCCACAACATCTACATATCCAACACTCTTTATCACTAATATACCCAGTGGTATGGACCAAACAGCCCTGCTATCTAACTGTGTCAGGGTCATCCAACACCATACACTACCAGTGGTATGATACATAGATAACATGGATAGCAAATATCCAACACCATAACACTGGACTAACCCAGTGGTACGGATATCCATAGACTAACCAACAACACCATAACACTAGACTAACCCCCAGACTAACCCAGTGGTACGGATATCCAACACCATAACACTAGACTAACCCAGTGGTACGGATATCCAACACCATAACACTAGACTAACCCAGTGGTACGGATATCCAACACCATAACACTAGACTAACCCAGTGGTACGGATATCCAACACCATAACACTAGACTAACCCAGTGGTACGGATATCCAACACCATAACACTAGACTAACCCAGTGGTACGGGATATCCAACACCATAACACTAGACTAACCCAGTGGTACGGATATCCAACACCCATAACACTAGACTAACCCAGTGGTACGGATATCCAACACCATAACACTAGACTAACCCAGTGGTACGGATATCCAACACCATAACACTAGACTAACCCAGTGGTACGGATATCCAACACCATAACACTAGACTAACCCAGTGGTACGGATATCCAACACCATAACACTAGACTAACCCAGTGGTACGGATATCCAACACCATAACACTAGACTAACCCAGTGGTACGGATATCCAACACCATAACACTAGACTAACCCAGTGGTACGGATATCCAACACCATAACACTAGACTAACCCAGTGGTACGGATATCCAACACCATAACACTAGACTAACCCAGTGGTACGGATATCCAACACCATAACACTAGACTAACCCAGTGGTACGGATATCCAACACCATAACACTAGACTAACCCAGTGGTACGGATATCCAACACCATAACACTAGACTAACCCAGTGGTACGGATATCCAACACCATAACACTAGACTAACCCAGTGGTACGGATATCCAACACCATACACACTGGTACTAACCCAGTGGTACGGATATCCAACACCATAACACTCTAACCCAGTGGTACGGATATCCAACACCATAACACTAGACAACCCAGTGGTACGGATATCCAACACACACCATGACAAGAGTAAAACACAGTCATTGTAGTTGTACCTGTCTGCAGCAGTGAGGAGTTTAGTCAAGCTGTCCAAACCAAGGAGCCTCAGTCTGTCTGTCTGCTCTCTATCCCCTCTCTGACAAACTGTGATGCTAGCACACTCTACCTGCCTGCAGTGTGTGTGTGTGTGTGTGTGTGTGTGTGTGTGTGCTTAGGTTCCAAAGGTGGCTGAGTGTTTACCTAATGCCAAGGAGGCAGGGGTGTGGCCACTGAGTACAGGTAACTCCCTCCCTCCTCCCACCCTCTCACCTCTCTCTCTCCCTCCTCCTCCCCCTCCTCCTCCTCCTCCTCCTCCTCCTCCTCCTCCTCCTCCTCCTCCTCCCCCTCCCCCTCCTCCTCCTCCTCCTCCTCCTCCTCCTCCTCCTCCTCCTCCTCCTCCTCCTCCTCCTCCCTCCTCTCCCCTCCTCCTCCTCCCTCCTCCTCCTCCTCCTCCTCCTCCTCCTCCTCCTCCTCCTCCCACCCTCTCACCTCTCTCTCTCCCTCCTCCCTCCTCCTCCTCCTCCTCCTCCTCCTCCCTCCTCCTCCTCCTCCTCCTCCTCCTCCTCCTCCTCCCTCCTCCTCCTCCTCCTCCTCCTCCTCCTCCCACCCTCTCAAAGAATCTCTCTCTCTCCCTCCTCCCCTCCTCCTCCTCCTCCTCCTCCTCCCTCCTCCCTCCCCTCCTCCTCCTCCTCCTCCTCCTCCTCCTCCCCCTCCTCCTCTTCCTCCTCCCTCTTCACTCCTGATTGGGAAAGAGCAGGTTGCTCATTGACAACACTCAGTGAGAGTTCAATATAGCACTGGTGCGTGTGTGTGTGTGTGTGTGTGTGTGTGTGTGTGTGTGTGTGTGTGTGTGTGTGTGTGTGTGTGTGTGTGTGTGTGTGTGTGTGTGTGTGTGTGTGTGTGTGTGTCTTTGTGTGTGTGTGTGTGTGTGCGTGAGTGTGTGTGTGTGTTGGTTCTTCTATCCTCGTGGGGACCTGAAATACCCAGAAGTCCCCACAAGGATAGTAAAACAAGACAAGTTCTCCTTCGTGGGAGAATTTCCCACATCCCCATGAGGACAAAGGCTATTTTAAGCTCAGGGGTTAGGTTTAGGGTTAGGGTAAGGGGTTAGGTTTAGGGTTAGGGTTAGAATTAGGGTTAGGGTTAGGGTAAGGGGTTAGGTTTAGGGTTTAGGGTTTGGGTTAGGGTTATGTGTTAAAGTTAAGGTTAGGGAAAATATGATTTTGAATGTAAATATATCTCAGGTCCCCACGAGGATAGCAGAACATAACATGTGTAAGAACAGAAAATCATGTTCTAAGAAATTCCATCTCTCTGAGTGGGGTGACGTGTGTGTGTGTGTGTGTGTGTGTGTGTGTGTGTGTGTGAGTCAGTGAAACATTAACGAACGACTCTGTTAATGAAGGACCTATAATCACTGACTCTCTCTTTCTCACACAACAGACACTATTTGCTGACTGCTACAAAGAGGGGAATGTAAGCAACTTGATTTTCAACACAGACCATCCCCTGGCATGACACAGTGCTATAAGAGCACACTACCCCTATGTCAAGAGAGAGGGTATTGGCCCAGGGGGGGGGGGGAAACTCAGAATACTAGACATTGAGGAAATTGAAACAACCTCTGTCAACGTGTACAAGTCTGGGACAGTAATGGGGCAGGGCGTCCTCATGCAGTTCCAGCAGGACTCTTATGGGATCAAGGAGAGAGCACGGCAGGAAAAGCTCTCTCTCGGTGACGACTCCCCCCATCCTGAGTGAGTCTGATCACACCTCTTCAAACTGTCCTGCAGACGAGGATAGTCCCCCCCCCCCCCTAACAGCGCTGAACACACCCCCCCCCCCTAGGTCCCACAGCTGCACTGCTCCTCCATCACTGAGAGGGATGAATTCACAGAGCTGGAGAGAGACATGGTGGAGCTCAGAGAGCTGGTCCACACACTACAGACAGAACAGACACTAAAACAGACCACCCCCCCCCCCCCCCTACAGTACCCAGAGGGCTGAAACAGACCAGCACAACCCCCAGAGGCTGAAACATAGATCCAGCACCCCTCCCTACGGGCAGAGGGGCTGAAACAGACCAGCACAACAACACCCCCCCCTACAAGACCCGGAGGGTTGAAGGTGGAGATGGACGGCTGTCTGAGAGAGAGGTACACATGGCACAGTTAACATCACTAAAGGAGGAGAGAGAGGAACACATGGCACAGCTAACATCACTGAAGGAGGAGAGAGAGGAACACATGGCACAGCTAACATCACTGAAGGAGGAGAGAGAGGAACACATGGCACAGCTAACATCACTGAAGGAAACAGAGAGAGAGGAACACATGGCACAGCTAACAGAGGAACACACAACACCATCCCCCTACAGTAACCCAGAGGCACAGCTAACAGAGTGAAGGAGGAGGGAGGGGTACACATGGCACAGCTAACATCACTAAAGGAGGAGAGAGAGGAACACGTGGCACAGCTAACAGAGGAACACATGGCACAGCTAACAGAGTGAAGGAGGAGAGAGAGGAACACATGGCACAGCTAACAGCAGTGAAGGAGGAGAGAGAGGAACACATGGCACAGCTAACAGCAGTGAAGGAGGAGAGAGAGGAACACATGGCAGAGCTAACAGAGTGAAGGAGGAGGGAGGGGAACACATGGCACAGTTAACATCACTAAAGGAGGAGAGAGAGGAACACATGGCACAGCTAACAGAGGAACACGTGGCACAGTTAACATCACTGAAGGAGGAGAGAGAGGAACACATGGCACAGCTAACAGAGGAACACGTGGCACAGCTAACAGAGTGAAGGAGGAGGGAGGGGAACACATGGCACAGTTAACAGAGGAACACGTGGCACAGCTAACAGAGTGAAGGAGGAGGGAGGGGAACACATGGCCCAGCTAACAGAGGAACACATGGCCCAGCTAACAGAGGAACACGTGGCACAGCTAAATGGCAGCTAACAGTGGAGGAGGAGGAGGAACAGGGGAACACATGGCACAGCTAACAGAGGAACACATGGCACAGCTAACAGAGTGAAGGAGGAGGGAGGGGAACACATGGCACAGCTAACAGAGGAACACATGGCACAGCTAACAGAGTGAAGGAGGAGGGAGGGGAACACATGGCACAGCTAACAGCAGTGAAGGAGGAGAGAGAGGAACACATGGCACAGCTAACAGAGTGAAGGAGGGAGAGAGAGGAACTACATGGCACAGCTAACAGCAGTGAAGAGAGGAGCTAGAGAGGAACACATGGCAGAACACAGCTAACCATGGCAGTGAAGGAGGAGAGAGAGGAACACATGGCACAGCTAACAGAGTGAAGGAGGAGTTTGAGAAATCTGAGGTGTGACAGAAAGCAGGACACTCCCCCAGAGAAGCCAGCAGAACAGCCCACCTCAGACCCGGACCACAACCTCAATGGGACAGACAACACAGGACCCACCAACCCAACAAGACCCCACCCCCACCCACTCCTAACAGACCCACCCCCCCTCCCAACAGACCCCACCCACTCCTAACAGACCCCACCCCCTCCTAACAGACCCCACCCCCTCCCAACAGACCCCCACCCCACTCCTAACAGCCCCCACCCCCCTCCCAACAGATCCCACCCCCTCCTAACAGACCCCACCCACTCCTAACAGACCCCACCACCAGACCCCCACCCCCCTAGCAGACCCCACCCCCTCCTAACAGACCCCACCCACTCCTAACAGCCCCCCCCCTCCTAGACAAGACAAGAGGATAAACTTTCTCCCAAACACCAAAGTAGACTAAACTCTGGTGCCCAAACCACTAGGCCTGCCCTGGAGCTGCTGTCAGAGGACAGACTAGGGTCCAAACACTAGGCCTGCCCTGGAGCTGCTGTCAGAGGACAGACTAGGGTCCAAAACACTAGGCCTGCCCTGGAGCTGCTGTCAGAGGACAGACTAGGGTCCAAACACTAGGCCAAACACTGCCCTGGAGCTGCTGTCAGAGGACAGACTAGGGTCCAAACACTAGGCCTGCCCTGGAGCTGCTGTCAGAGGACAGACTAGGGTCCAAAACACTAGGCCTGCCCTGGAGCTGCTGTCAGAGGACAGACTAGGGTCCAAACACAGACTAGGCCTGCCCTGGAGCTGCTGTCAGAGGACAGACTAGGGTCCAAACACTAGGCCTGCCCTGGAGCTGCTGTCAGAGGACAGACTAGGGTCCAAACACTAGGCCCCTGGAGCTGCTGTCAGAGGACAGACTAGGGTCCAAACACTAGGCCCTGGAGCTGCTGTCAGAGGACAGACTAGGGTCCAAACACTAGGCCCCCTGGAGCTGCTGTCAGAGGACAGACTAGGGTCCAAACACTAGGCCCTGGAGCTGCTGTCAGAGGACAGACTAGGGTCCAAACACTAGGCCCCCTGGAGCTGCTGTCAGAGGACAGACTAGGGTCCAAACACTAGGCCCTGGAGCTGCTGTCAGAGGACAGACTAGGGTCCAAACACTAGGCCTGCCCTGGAGCTGCTGTCAGAGGACAGACTAGGGTCCAAACACTAGGCCTGCCCTGGAGCTGCTGTCAGAGGACAGACTAGGGTCCAAACACTAGGCTGCCCTGGAGCTGCTGTCAGAGGACAGACTAGGGTCCAAACACTAGGCCCTGGAGCTGCTGTCAGAGGACAGACTAGGGTCCAAACACTAGGCCACTAGGCCTGGAGCTGCTGTCAGAGGACAGACTAGGGTCCAAACACTAGGCCTGCCCTGGAGCTGCTGTCAGAGGACAGACTAGGGTCCCCCACTAGGCCTGCCACCACATCGTCATTCTACGGATGGAACACTAGGCAGTGTAAAAAACTGTCAAAGGAACAAAATTAGGCAACAACAAATTCAATCCCTTTTTAGATAACTTCCTGGACAAAATGTTTCAAACTGTGCCCTGGAGCTCTGTGAGTGACGCAGTGTCCAAACTAAGGCCCTGGAGCTGCAGAGGACAGTGGCTGGAGCTGCTGTCTGTGCCACTAGAGATCCTGGTTCTAGGGTCCAAACACTAGGCTCTGTGCTGCAGAGCAGACTAGGGTCCAAACCTAGGCCTGCCCTGGAGCGACAGACTAGGGAGACTCATGGAGCTGCTGTCAGCACAGACTAGGGTCCAAACACTCGTCCAGGGAAGGGGAGGGAATGGCCGGCAGGGATGTAGCTGTCAGTTGACTAGGGTCCAAACATAGGCCTCGTTTGAAAAAAAACGTAAATAAAGCTGCTGTCAAAATATGGAGCTATGTATTCACTACTACTGTAAACTAGGCCTGCCTCTGGATAAGAGCGTCTGCTAAATGACAAAAATGTTCAATAGTGAACGTGTAAAGAGAGAGAGAGATGTATTGTTATTCTCATTAATATTATTGTTGTTGCTGTTAATGGTAATCCCATTTACACTACTACTATTATTATTATTGCTGTTGGTCCCACCATTTTTTGTTATAAGTGTACTTTGACAATGTAAGTAATTTAACTTGCCATGTCAATGAAGTCTATTGAATTGAATTGAATTGAGAGAGAGAGACAGAGAGAGACAGAGATAAGAGAGAGAGAGACAGAGAGAGAGAGAGAGAGAGAGAGAGAGAGAGAGAGAGAGAGAGAGAGAGAGAGAGAGAGAGAGAGGTCCAGAGAGAGAGAGAGAAATGTCAACCAAAATGTCAACCAACAGAGAGCCAGAGATCTGAGAGGTTATCACACTGGCCCATTTAGTCTTAGAGGCTACCACACTGGCCCATTTAGTCTTAGAGGCTACCACACTGGACCATTTAGTCTTAGAGCCTACCACACTGGCCCATTTAGTCTTAGAGGCTACCACACTGGCCCATTTAGTCTTAGAGGCTACCACACTGGCCCATTTAGTCTTAGAGCTACTACCACACTGGCCCATTTAGTCTTAGAGGCTACCTCACTGGCCCATTTAGTCTTAGAGGCTACCACACTGGCCCCATTTAGTCTTAGAGGCTACCACACTGGCCCATTTAGTCTTAGAGCCTACCACACTGGCCCATTTAGTCTTAGAGGCTACCACACTGGCCCATTTAGTCTTAGAGGCTACCACACTGGCCCATTTAGTCTTAGAGGCTACCTCACTGGCCCATTTAGTCTTAGAGCCTACCACACTGGCCCTACCTCACTGGCCCATTTAGTCTTAGAGGCTACCACACTGGCCCATTTAGTCTTAGAGCCTACCACACTGGCCCATTTAGTCTTAGAGGCTACCTCACTGGCCCATTTAGTCTTAGAGGCTACCACACTGGCCCATTTAGTCTTAGAGGCTACCACACTGGCCCATTTAGTCTTAGAGGCTACCACACTGGCCCATTTAGTCTTAGAGCCTACCACACTGGCCAATTTATTTATTTTTCATATATATATATATTATATGTTTATTATGTATATAACAAGGGAAATAGTTCTCGAACATTTGTTTTGTGTTAGCCGGTGAACATTCGCTAACAGCTGAGGACAACACAGTGTTTAGTGCAGCATTGTGTGGTTTAGCGGTGGGGATGTCTGAAACATGTCAAACAGCTGAAGTCAACAAACTGCTTAATAACAGCCTCCAGAGAATGAAGGATTTCACCACGTCAGCGATAAAGAGTGTGTGTGCGTGTGTGTGTGTGTGTGTGTGTGTGTGTGTGTGTGTGTGTGTGTGTGTGTGTGTGTGTGTGTGTGTGTGTGTCTGTGTGTGTGTGTGTGTATGTGTCTGTGTGTGTGTGTGTGTGGTGTGTGTGTGTGTGTGTGTGTGTGTGTGTGTGTATGTGTGTGTGTGTGTGCGTGCGTATGCGTGTGTGTGTGTGCGTGTGTGCGTGTGTGTGTGTGTGTGTGTGTGTGTGCGTGTGTGTGTGTGTGTGTGTGTGTGTGTGTGTGTGTCTGTGTGTGTGTGTGTGTGTGTGTGTGTGTTCTGGGTCAAGTTCACAGCAGGGCATCTGTGTTGGAGACAACTTTAACCTCTGACACTACTAGGCCTGGAAACACACACTGCTAGACAGCTCTCTGCTCTACGTCCCCATGGAGGGAGCAAATTCTCTAGTCAACACACACACACACACACACACACACACACACACACACACACACACACACGCTGTGTGGAGGGAGGGAATGTAAAATAGAGTTTTGCTCTTTCTCTTTCGTTTCTGTTTCTTCAGAAACAAGATAGTATCCTCCGGCTTCACTAGGGATACCCACAAGTCCTGGTTGGAGGATTCTGGACTTCCTGCTTGTTCCCCCCTGATTCCAGGAATCTTCCAAACCAGGATTTCTGGAAAACCGGCAAATTTTGGGAAAGTTACCGGACTTTAATAACGCTAGTCTTCATACTTAGATGACGCTGAAGAAAGAGAGCTCTCTCTCTCTCTCACGCACGCACACACACACGCACGCACGCACGCACGCACGCACACACACACACACACACACACACAATCTGTCATTAAACTGCTATGTGTGTTTTTTCTTTCCACATTAAAAAGTTTCCCCAGTCAGCTGACACAGGAGTCATGTGATCTCAGACAGCCAGCCAATAGGAGAACAGAGAGTGTCTAGTCGCTCTGTGGTCAAGGTCAAGGAGAGAGAGCGGGAGAGGGAAGGAGAGAGTGAAAGAGTGAAAGAGAGAACCAACAATCTGGGTGAAGTGTTGAGCAGTGAAGGAACGTTTGACTGTTTGAAGAGAGGGGAGTGAGAGACAGGGGCGCAACTCTGGTTCTAGAAGTCTGGGGGACATATTTGATTATTTATTTGTATTTTGGGGGGATAAACACTCCAAACAGCCTACCCGACGCTCGGAGGTGTCCACATGGTCCTAAAGCACAATGTAGCCTCGTTTTGTATCACATTCCAATGACAAAAATGCAATTTCAGAATGTGGGGGGGGGGGGGCATGTCCCCCCTGTCCCCAGTGAAAGTTGCGCCCCTGGGGATAGTCGGCTGCGACCGGGAGACCAATGGGGCGGCGCACAATTGGCCCAGCGTCGTCCAGGGTAGGGGAGGGAATGGCCGGCAGGGATGTAGCTCAGTTGGTAGAGCATGGCGTTTGCAACGCCAGGGTTGTGGATTCGTTTCCCACGGGGAGCCAGTACGAAAAAAATAAATAATGTATGCACTCACTAACTATAAGTCGCTCTGGATAAGAGCGGACTGCTAAATGACTAAAATGTAAATGTAAAATGATAGAGATTGTGTGTATGTCCGTGTGTGTGTCTGTCATAGAGAGTTCACTTAGTCATGTAGTATCCCTGATTAACACTATAGAACTGATCAACACCATGTAGTATCCCTGATTAACACTATAGAACTGATCAACACCATGTAGTATCCCCGATTAACACTATAGAACTGATCAACACCATGTAGTATCCCCGATTAACACTATAGAACTGATCAACACCATGTAGTATCCCTGATTAACACTATAGAACTGATCAACACCATGTAGTATCCCTGATTAACACTACAGAACTGATCAACACCATGTAGTATCCCTGATTAACACTATAGAACTGATCAACACCATGTAGTATCCCCGATTAACACTATAGAACTGATCAACACCATGTAGTATCCCCGATTAACACTATAGAACTGATCAACACCATGTAGTATCCCTGATTAACACTATAGAACTGATCAACACCATGTAGTATCCCTGATTAACACTATAGAACTGATCAACACCATGTAGTATCCCCGATTAACACTATAGAACTGATCAACACCATGTAGTATCCCCGATTAACACTATAGAACTGATCAACACCATGTAGTATCCCCGATTAACACTATAGAACTGATCAACACCATGTAGTATCCCTGATTAACACTATAGAACTGATCAACACCATGTAGTATCCCTGATTAACACTATAGAACTGATCATCACCATGTAGTATCCCTGATTAACACTATAGAACTGATCAACACCATGTAGTATCCCCGATTAACACTATAGAACTGATCAACACCATGTAGTATCCCTGATTAACACTATAGAACTGATCAACACCATGTAGTATCCCTGATTAACACTATAGAACTGATCAACACCATGTAGTATCCCCGATTTAACACTATAGAACTGATCAACACCATGTAGTATCCCTGATTAACACTATAGAACTGATCAACACCATGTAGTATCCCTGATTAACACTACAGAACTGATCAACACCATGTAGTATCCCTGATTAACACTATAGAACTGATCAACACCATGTAGTATCCCCGATTAACACTATAGAACTGATCAACACCATGTAGTATCCCCGATTAACACTATAGAACTGATCAACACCATGTAGTATCCCTGATTAACACTATAGAACTGATCAACACCATGTAGTATCCCTGATTAACACTATAGAACTGATCAACACCATGTAGTATCCCCGATTAACACTATAGAACTGATCAACACCATGTAGTATCCCTGATTAACACTATAGAACTGATCAACACCATGTAGTATCCCTGATTAACACTATAGAACTGATCAACACCATGTAGTATCCCTGATTAACACTATAGAACTGATCAACACCATGTAGTATCCCTAATTAACACTATAGAACTGATCAACACCATGTAGTATCCCCGATTAACACTATAGAACTGATCAACACCATGTAGTATCCCCGATTAAACACTATAGAACTGATCAACACCATGTAGTATCCCCGATTAACACTATAGAACTGATCAACACCATGTAGTATCCCTGATTAACACTATAGAACTGATCAACACCATGTAGTATCCCTGATTAACACTATAGAACTGATCAACACCATGTAGTATCCCTGATTAACACTATAGAACTGATCAACACCATGTAGTATCCCCGATTAACACTATAGAACTGATCAACACCATGTAGTATCCCCGATTAACACTATAGAACTGATCAACACCATGTAGTATCCCCGATTAACACTATAGAACTGATCAACACCATGTAGTATCCCCGATTAACACTATAGAACTGATAAACACCATGTAGTATCCCTGATTAACACTATAGAACTGATCAACACCATGTAGTATCCCCGATTAACACTATAGAACGGATCAACACCATGTAGTATCCCTGATTAACACTATAGAACTGATCAACACCATGTAGTATCCCTGATTAACACTATAGAACTGATCAACACCATATAGTATCCCTGATTAACACTATAGAACTGATCAACACCATGTAGTATCCCCGATTAACAGTATAGAACTGATCAACACCATGTAGTATCCCTGATTAACACTATAGAACTGATCAACACCATGTAGTATCCCCGATTAACACTATAGAACTGATCAACACCATGTAGTATCCCTGATTAACACTATAGAACTGATCAACACCATGTAGTATCCCCGATTAACACTATAGAACTGATCAACACCATGTAGTATCCCCGATTAACACTATAGAACTGATCAACACCATGTAGTATCCCTGATTAACACTATAGAACTGATCAACACCATGTAGTATCCCTGATTAACACTATAGAACTGATCAACACCATGTAGGATCCCCGATTAACACTATAGAACTGATCAACACCATGTAGTATCCCTGATTAAACACTATAGAACTGATCAACACCATGTAGTATCCCTGATTAACACTATAGAACTGATCAACACCATGTAATGTGTACTGTGCCCTTTAAGGCTGGGTTTTCCTAGTTTGGTCCTGGAGTCCCCCTGGGTGCACGTTTTGGACTGAGTTTGGGAACCACTGCTCTAAGGGACCTACACAAGGGAACGTCTCTATTTCTAATCAGACACATACAGCAGACACCACATACAGGGGAGACTGTCTCTCTGTTAGTCTCTCTCTCCATCTCTCCCCATCTCTCACTCACTCTCTCTCTCTCTGTCTCTCTCTGTCAGTCTGTCCTCTCTCCCCCCCTCTCTCTCTCTCTCTCTCTCTCTCCCTCTCTCTCTCTCTGTCTCTCCCCCCCCCCCCTCTCTCTCTCTCTCTCTCTCTCTCTCTCTCTCTCTCTCTCTCTCTCTCTCTCTCTCTCTCTCTCTCTCTCTCTCTCTTTCTTTCTCTCTCCCTCCATCTCTTTCTTTCCCCACGTCTTCAATATAAGTTAGAAAAATGGTCAACACTTGAAAAAGAAAATCCTAGTAAGAAGACCATTTCCCTGTTCTGGACAAGCAGCCTGCTGTGTAGAGAACAGAATACTGCAGGTGTGTGTGTGTGTGTGTGTGTTTGTGTGTGTGTGTGTTTCGTATAGAAAAGAACAGGGCGAGAGAAAAAATTGGGGAATAGACAAGGAGGAGGAGGAGGAGGAGGAGGAGGGAGGTGAAATGAAGCATTATAAAAGCATTAGTCAAGAAGGGAGGGAGGGAGGGAAGGAGTTTTCACCGTGCTTAGTTGTGTGAAGAATGGAGTGGGCTACTGAGACTGAAGAAGAGAGAGGAGGAGAGAAAGAGGAGGAGAGAAGAACAGAGGAGAGAGAAGAGGAGAGAAGAGAAGAGAAGAAGAAGGAGGAGAGAAGAGAAGAGAAAGCGGAGAGGAGAAGAGAAGAGAAGAGGAAGAATAGAAGAGAAATTCTGAGAAGAGAGGAGAGAAGAAGAAGGAGAGAGAGAAGAGAAGAGAAGCTGGAAGGAGGGGAGAAGGGCGTGAGGAGAGAAGGGAAGAGAAGAGGAGAGAGTAGAAGAGAAGAGAATAGGAGAGAAGAGGAAGAGAATAGAAGAGAAAAGGAGAGAAGAGGAGGAGAGAAGAGGAGGAGAGAAGAAGAGGAGAAAGGAAAGAGAAGAGAAGAGGAAGAGGGGAGAAGAGAGAGAGAGAAGAGCAGAGGGAGAAGAGAAGAGAAGAGAAGAGAAGAGAAGAAGAGGAGAAGAATGAGGAGAGAAGAGGAGAGGAGGAGAGAAGGAGAAGAGAAGAGAAGAGAAGAGAAGAGAATAGAAAGAGAAGAGAAGAGAAGGAGAAGAGACGAGAAGAGGAGAGAAGAGGAGGCGAGAAGAGGAGGAGAGAAGAGGAGAGAGAGAGGAGGAGAAAGATGGAGATAATAGAAGAGGAGGAGAGAAGATAAGAGGAGAGAAGAGGAGATACAGTAGAGGAGGAGAGAAGAGAAGGGGAGGCGAGAAGAGAAGAGGAGGAGGAGAGAAAAGGGGAGGATAGAAGAGAAAGGGGAGAGAAAGAGGAGGAGAGAATAGAAGAGAAAGAAAGAGAAGAAAGGAGAGAAGAGAAGAGAAGATAAGGAGGAGGAGAGAAGAGAAGAGAAGGCGAGAAGAGAAGAGAGAGAAAGAGGAGAGAATAGAGAGGATAGAAGAGGAGGAGAGAAGAAAGGAGAGAAGAGAAGATGGAGAAGAGGAGAGAAGGGAAGAGAAAGAAGAGGAGAGAGAAGAGAAGGAGAAGAGAAGATGAGAAGAGAAGAGAAGAGAGAAGAGAAGAAGAGAGGAAGAGAAGAGAAGAGAGAGAGAAGGGAAGGAGAGGAGGGAGACGAGAGGAGAGGGAGAGCAGAAGGAGAAGAGAAGAAGAGAAGAGAGAGAATAGAAGAGAGAAGAATAAGAGAAGAGAAGAGAAGAGAAGAGAAGAGAAGAGAAGAAGAAGAGAAGAGAAGAGAAGGAGAGAAGAGAAGAGAAGAGAAGAGAAGAGAAGAAAGAGAAGAGAGAGAAGGAGAAGAGAAGAGAGGAGGAGGAGAGAAGAGAAGAGGTTAATGCACTCAGGGGCAAGACAGACCCTGACATCAGAGGGTCCACTTCCCCCTTCACACATGTACGCACATTAGATTAGGGTGAAATAAAATATCCTATTGTCAGGAGACTGTTACACGTTCTAAGCCCTTTGTCTTTAAAAGGTACACTCCTCTCTCTCTCTCTCTCCTCGTCTCTCCTCTCTCTTCTCTCTCTCTCTCTCTCTCTCTCTCTCTCTCTCTCTCTCGTCTCTGTCTCTCCTCTGTCTCTCCCGCCCCCGCTCAACCTTCCTCTCCCTCCTTCCTTCTCTCTCTCTTCTCCCTCTCTACCTAGCTCCATGTCACTATCTTCGAACCCTCCTCCATCTCTCTCCATCTCTCTTTAGCCTGTGGTTCAGATCAGAGACCAGGGATAAAGAATACTGCCATTGTAGTGTCCAGGTATGTAATGTGTTTGACCCTCAGAGAGAGATAGAGAGAGAGAGAGAAGAGAGAGAAGAGAGAGAGAGGAGACGAGAGAGAGAGAGAGAGAAGAGAGAGAGACAGGGAGGGGAGAGAGGAGAGAGAGAGGGGGGTAGAGAGAGAGAGAGAGAGACAGGAGAGAGAGAGAGAGAGAGAGAGAGAGAGAGAGAGAGAGAGAGAGAGATAGAGAGAGAGCGAGAGAGAGAGAGAGAGAAGAGAGAGAGAGAGGAGAGAGAGAGAGAGAGAGCGATAGAGATAGAGAAAGCGAGAGAGAGAGAGAGAGAGAGAGAGAGAGAGAGAGAGATCAATGTTAGAGCAGGTACTTCAGAACAACACAATGGTGCTAACAGGTTCTCTCCCTCTCTTTTTTCTTTTTCTCTCTCATTCCCCCTTTTCTCTTTCTGGTGTGAATTATTCCTCTTGACTACAGATTTGTTGATCCATTCACACAAATTATATATATCTCTCTCTCTCTCTCGTCTCTCTGTTTCTCTCAGTCTCTCTCTCTCTCTCTCTTTTTTCTCCTCTCTCTGTCTCTCTCTCTCTCTCTCTGTCTCTCTCTCTCAATGCACTGTCACACTGTCGTGGTCACATGACTGTCACATGATCAGTCTCATTCCTCTTGAAAGTGTGAGTGTGTATGTGTGCATGTGTGTGTGTGTGTTTAGGGATTGAGGAACAAATACTGAAAGTGAATATGATGCTTTATAGACTAGATATCCTCTCTGGGTGGAGGGAGAGACAAGATATCCTCTTTTCTCTCTCCTCTCTCCCTTCTCCTCTCAATTCTCCTCTCCTTTTTCCCTTCTCCTCATCTCCTCCTCTCTCCCTCTCCTCTACTCCTCTCCTCTCTCCTCTCTCCTCTCCTCTCTCCTCTCTCCTCTCATCCTCTCTCCTCTCTGCTCCCTGCCTCCTCTCTCCTCCTCTCTCTCTCTTCTCCTCTTCTCCCTCTCCTCTCTCCTCTTTCCCTCTCACCCTTCTCCTCTTCCCCTCTCCTCCTCTCCTTCTCCTCTCCTCTCTCTCTCCTCTCTTCCCTTCTCCTCCTTCTCTCTGCTTCTCTCCCTCTCCTCTCCCACTCTCTTCTCTTCCTCTCCTCTCTCTCTCCTCTCTCCATTCTCTCCTCTCTCTCTTTCTCTACTCTCGTCCTGCTCTCCTCTCTCCTCTCGTCCTCTCTCCTCTCTCCTCTCCTCTCTCCTCTCTCCTCTTCTCCCTTCTCATCCTCTCTCCTCTCTCCTCTCTCCCTCTCTCTCCACTCCTCTCTCTCCTCCTCTCTTCTCTCCTCTCTCCTCTCTCCTCTCTCCTCTCCCTCCTCCCCTCTATTCTCTCCCTTCTCCTCTTCCCTCCTCCTCTCTCCCCTCTCATCTCTCCTCTCTCCTCTCTCCTTCTCCTCTTCTCTCCTCTCATCCCTTCTCCTCTCCATCTTCCTCTCTCTTCTGTCCCTCTCTCTCCTCACTCCCTCCTCTCCTCTCTTCTTCCATCTCCTCTCTCCCTCCTCTATCTCCTCTCTCCTGCTCTCCTCTCTCTCCTTCTCTCCTCTCTCCTCTCATCCTTCTCCTCTCTCTCTCTCTCTTCCTCTCCCTCTCTCCTCTCCCTCTCTCCTTCTCCCTTTCTCCTTCTCCTCGTCCTCTCCTCCTCTCTCCTCTCCCTCCTCCTCTCTCCCTCTCCTCTCTCCTCTCCTCCTCCTCTCTCCCTCTTCCTCTCACTCTGCTCTCTCTTCCTCTCTCCTCTCCCCTCTCTCTCTCTCGCCTTCTCCTCTCCCCCTCTCTTCTCTCTCTCCTCTCTCCTCTCTCCTCTCTCTCATCTCCTCTCTCCTCTCTCCCTTCTCCTCTCTCCTCTCTCCTCTCTCCCTTCTCCTCTTCCTCTCTCCCTCTCTCTCCCTTCTCCTTTCCTCCTTCTCCCTTCCTCCTCTCCCCTCTTCCTCTCCTCTCTCCCTTCCTGCCTCTCCCCCTCTTCCCTCTCCTCTCTCTCTCCCTTCTCCTCTCTCCTCTCCCCTCTTCCCTCTCCTCTCTCCCTTCTCCTCTCCCCTCTCCCCTCTTCCCTCTCCTCTCTCCCTTCTCCTCTCCCCTCTTCCCTCTCCTCTCTCCCCTCTCCTCTCCCCTCTCCTCTCTCCCTTCTCTCTCTCCCCTCTTCTCCTCTCCCCTCTTCCCTCTCCTCTCTCCCTTCTCTCTCCCCTCTTCCCTCTCCTCTCTCCCTTCTCCCATCTCATCTCCCCTCTCCTCTCTCCTCTCTGCCTTCTTTTCTCCCTTCTCCTCTCCCTCCTCCTCCTAATACTGAGGAAGGTTAGGACATTCACAGACAAGGATACAATGAGTTAGTGATGAGAGGAGGGGTGAGAAAGAGGTATAGGAGGAGGAGAGGCCAGGGGTCAAGGACAGCTAGGATCACTCTGCCCTTCCTGATCTCTCCCTCCCTGTCCCCCTCTCCCTCTCCCTTTCCCTCTCCCTTTCCCTCTCCCTCTCCCTCTCCCTCTCCCTCTCCCTCTCCCTCTCCCTCTCCCTCCCTGTACCCCCTCTCCTCCCCCTATCCCCTCCCCATCTCCCTCTCCCCCCCCTCCCCTCCCTCCCTGTCCCCCTCCTCTCCCTCTCCCTCTCCCTCTCCCTCTCCCTCTCCCTCCCTCCCTGTACCCCTCTCCCTCCCCCTATCCCTCCCCATCTCCCTCTCCCTCCCCCCTCTCCCTGTCCCCTCCTGTCTCCCCTCTCCCTCCCCTCCCTCTCCCTCTCCCTCCCCCTCTCCCCCCCCCCCCCTCCCTGTCCCCCCCTCCCCTGTCCCCCTCTCCCTCTCCTCTCTCCCCTCTCCCTCCTCCCCTCCTCCCTCCCCCTCTCCCCCCTCCCTGTTTCCCCTCTCCCCTCCCCCCCCTCCCTGTCCCCCTCTCCCTCCCTCCCCCTCCCCCTCCCCCACTCACTCCCCCTCTCCCTCCCATCCACTCCCCCTTTCCCTCCCCCCCTCCCCCTCTGCCTCTGCCTCTCCTCCCCTCCCACTCCCCCTTTCCCTCTCCCCTCCCCCTCACTCTCTCTGTTTGTCTCAGTGCTTTTGTGGAACCTGTGATAGTGAGGGGAAGATAACATCACATGGGAACTGGTTCAGCTCTGAACAACATTCAACTGATCCGTATCAGACTGGCTGCCACCACATTGTCACACCACAAACACAGGGGGGGGGGGAGAGAGAGAGAGAGAGAGAGAGAGAGAGAGAGAGAGAGAGAGAGAGAGAGAGAGAGAGAGAGAGAGAGAGAGACCGAGAGAGAGAGAGAGAGAGAGAGAGAGAGAGAGAGAGAGAGAGACGAGAGAGAGAGAGAGAGACGAGAGAGAGAGAAGAGACACAGAGAGAGAGAGAGAGAGAGAGAGAGAGAGAGGAGAGAGAGAGAGAGAGCGAGAGAGAGAGAGAGAGAGAGAGAGAGAGAGGTTATGTCAGGTGAGAGTGTTTCCCTGTCTTATAATAGGTGGATGGAGAAGAAACAGTGGTAAGAGACAGAGAGAGAGAGACAGAGGAGAGAGAGAGAGAGAGAGAGAGAGAGAGAGAGAGAGAGCGTTCAGAGAGATGAGAGGAGAGAGAGTTTCCCTGTCTTATAATAGGTGGATGGATGAAGAAGTGGTTAATGAGTAATGTGTTTGTTTAGAGTCATGGAATTGACACCTACAACAGAAGATAGAAGAACCAGCTAAACTACTGGACAACCTCTGGGCCCTACAGGTCAGGAAAACCTCTGGGCCCTACAGGTCAGAGAAAAGAGAGAGAGGCCCTACAGAGAGGAGAAACCGAGAGAGGGCCCTCCAGCGTCAGGAAAATGTCTGGGCCCTCCAGGTCAGGAAAACCTCCCTGTCCCTAATAGGTCATGGAAAACCTTAATGGGCCCTACAGGTCAGGAACCTCTGGGCCCTACAGGTCAGGAAAACCTCTGGGAACTCAGCTAAAGGTCTGGGCCCTCCAGGTCAGGAAAACCTCTGGGCCCTACAGGTCAGGAAAACCTCTGGGCCCTACAGGTCAGGAAAACCTCTGGGCCCTACAGGTCAGGAAAACCTCTGGGCCCTACAGGTCAGGAAAACCTCTGGGCCCTACAGGTCAGGAAAAAACCTCTGGGCCCTACAGGTCAGGAAAACCTCTGGGCCCTACAGGTCACACGGACCAATAGTCTTTTTGTAGACACTAACGGATACAAACTCCGCCATGTATGAAAAAACAAAACAAAAAACAATGAAGTCGGAAGTTTACATACACTTTGGTTTGGAGTCATTAAAACTCGTTTTTCAACCACTCCACAACTTTATTGTTAACAAACTATAGTTTTGGCAAGTCGGGTTTTAGGACATCTACTTTGTGCATGACACAAGTGATTTTTTTCCAACAATTGTTTACAGACAGATTATTTCACTTATAATTCACTGTATCACAATTCCAGTGGGTCAGAAGTTTACATACACTAAGTTGACGGTGCCTTTAAACAGCTTGGAAAATTCCAGAAAATGATGTCATGGTTTAGGAAGCTTCAGATAGGCTAACTGACATAATTTGAGTCAATTGGAGGTGTGCCTGTGGATGTATTTCAAGGCCTACCTTCAAACTCACTGCCTCTTTGCTTGACATCATGGGAAAATCAAAAGAAATCAGCCAAGACCTCAGAAAAAAAAATTGTAGACCTCCATAAGTCTGGTTCATCCTTGGGAGCAAATTTCCAAACGCCTGAAGGTACCACGTTCATCTGTACAAAACAATAGTACACAAGTATAAACACCATGGGACCACGCAGCCGTCATACCGCTCAGGAAGGAGACGCGTTCTGTCTCCTAGAGATGAACGTACTTTGGTGTGAAAAGTGCAAATCAATCACAGAACAACAGCAAAGGACCTTGTGAAGATGCTGGAGGAAACAGGTACAAAAGTATCCACAGTAAAACGAGTCCTATAATCGACATAACCTGAAAGGCCGCTCAGCAAGGAAGAACCCACTGCTCCAAAACCGCCATAAAAAAGCCAGACTACAGTTTGCAACTGCACATGGGGACAAAGATCGTACTTTTTGGAGAAATGTCCTCTGGTCTGATGAAACAAAAATAGAACTGTTTGGCCATAATGACCATCGTTATGTTTGGAGGAAAAAGGGG
>CM072220.1:4234855-4280130 GCA_036851935.1 Coregonus suidteri
TTTTTGGGGGCCACCGGGTTTTGCCACAATCAGGAGGGATTTTGTTCCACTCCTCTTTGCAGATCTTCTCCAAGTCATTAAGGTTTCGAGGCTGACGTTTGGCAACTCGAACCTTCAGCTCCCTCCCAGATTTTCTATGGATTAAGGTCTGGAGACTGGCTGGGCCCACTCCAGGACCTTAATGTGCTTCTTCTTGAGCCACTCCTTTGTTGCCTTGGCCATGTGTTTTGGGTCATTGTCATGCTGGAATACCCATCCACGACCCATTTTCAATGCCCTGGCTGAGGGAAGGAGGTTCTCACCCAGATTTGACGGTACATGGCCCCGTCCATCGTCCCTTTGATGCGGTGAAGTTGTCCTGTCCCCTTAGCAGAAAAACACCCCAAAGCATAATGTTTCCACCTCCATGTTTGACGGTGGGGATGGTGTTCTTGGGGTCATAGGCAGCATTCCTCCTCTTTCCAAACACGGCGAGTTTGAGTTGATGCCAAAGACCTCGATTTTGTCTGCATCTGAACCACAACACTTTCCACACCAGTTCTCCTCTGAATCATTCAGATGTTCATTGGCAAACTTCAGACGGCTATGTAATACTGTGCTTTTTCTTGAGTCAGGGGACCTTGCAGCGCTGGAGGATTTTCAGTCCCTTCATGGTGTAGTGTGTTTACCAATTGTTTTCTTGGTGACTATGGTCCCCAGCTGCCTTGAGGATCATTGAACAAGATCCCTCCCATGTAGTTCTGAGCGATTCCTCACCGTTCTCATGATCCTTGCAACTCCATGAGGTGAGATCTTGCATGGAGCCCCAGGCCGAGGGAGATTGACAGTTATTTTGTGTTTCTTCCATTTGCGAATATCGCACCAACTGTTTGTCACCTTCTCACTAAGGCTGCTTGGCGATGGTCTTGTAGCCCATTCCAGCCCTGTGTGTAGGTCTACAATCTTGTCCCTGACATCCTTGGAGAGCTCTTTGGTCTTGGCCATGGTGGAGAGTTTGGAATCTGATTGATTGATTGCTTCTGTGGACAGGTGCTTTTATATAGGTAACACAAACTGAGATTAGGAGCACTCCCTTTAAGAGTGTGCTCCTAATCTCAGCTCATTACCTGTATAAATGACACCTGGGAGCCAGAAATCTTTCTGATTGAGAGGGGGTCAAATACTTATTTCCCTCATTAAAATGCAAATCAATTTATAACCCCCCATTTTGGACATGCGTTTGTCTGGATTTTTTTGTTTGTTATTCTGTCTCTCACTGTTCAAATAAACCTACCATTAAAAATGATAGACTGATCATTTCTTTGTCAGTGGGCAAACGTACAAAATCAGCAGGGGATCAAATACTTTCCCCCCTCACTGTATAGAATCTATTAGCCAAAATGTATAATCACATTAATCAAACTACCGTTTCCCCAAATTCTGTAAAGAATCTTGTCACTAAGGAGTCGTTCATTATCATGAAGTTAAGTTAATATAGTAGCGATCCTCGCAATATGAGCCACGTTACAGTTCACACGAAGTGGGTTAAGCCTATTGGCGCGATATGTATTGCCGACCAGCAGATTACAATGCTTGGCAATGGACGCTTGGACAGTCCTGGTTACTCCACTAAATTGGATTATAACCCCCCTCTCTCTCTGTCTCTCTCTCTCTCTCTCTCTCTCTCTCTCTCTCTCTCTCTCTCTCTCTCTCTCTCTCATCTCTCTCTCTCTCTCTCTCTCTCTCCTCTCTCTCTCTCTCTCTCCTCTCTCTCCTCTCCGTCTCTCTCTCTCTCTCTCTCTCTCTCTCCTCTCTCTCTCTCCTCTCTCTCTCTCTCTTCTCTTCTCTCTGCTTTCTCTCTCTCTACCACTCAATTAATTAAATTAAATGGGTTTTATTGGCATGGGAAACATATGTTTACAAAGCAAGTGAAATAGATAATAAGTTTATGACTTATTCCTTTTTTAGATGATTTCACAAAATAGACAATTGACTTTGAATTGGTTCAGGGAACTGGATGTGGAAAATGTTCAGCCAACATATTTGACTATGTGGGCTATATAAATATTATAATATTATATAACAGGCAGGCAGAACTAATCATGATTGTTTATCCCCCCACGGTTACCAAGGCCACAAGCTCTCCTGCAATGGAACCGGTAGGGCAGCTCAAACGGCTTCTTGACGAGGGAAAAAAGATGTCAAAGCCCCGTGTAGCTCAGTTGGTTTGAGCATTTAGCGCTTGCAACGCCAGGGTTGTGGGTTCAATTCCCACGGGGGTTAGGCAGTTATTTGAAAAAAAATGGATGCACTCACCTAACTGTAAGTCGCTCTGGGATAAGAGCGTCTGCTAAATGACTAAAATGTAAAAATGTACAGGTGGTCACAACTGACAGATCGCCCTCCATTTGAAAGATGATGAGAGAGTCCCTATTTCAGATATTGAACATCAGTTCGACACATGGTGTACAGGTTAGTAGTTGATGCTGTCATACGTTTATTTCAACTTCCAGCTTGGCTGAAGTGAATTAGCTGATTAGTCTTGATTTACTCTGCCATGTCATTTTTCTCTGTTGAAAAATAGGACTGAAGAAGAAATTGGTGGCTCTGCACTGCAAAGACCTTACGCCTTGGGTGAAGAGTGTCTGCAATCATCTGTGATGGAGCGGTATCTCATGTGGAGGAGATAAAGTCATCTGTGGTGGAGCTGTATCTCATGTGGAGGAGATAAAGTCATCTGTAGTGGAGCTGTATCTCATGTGGAGGAGATAAAGTCATCTGTGGTGGAGCTGTATCTCATGTGGAGGAGATAAAGTCATCTGTGGTGGAGCTGTATCTCATGTGGAAGAGATCAAGTCATCTGTGGTGGAGCTGTATCTCATGTGGAGGAGATAAAGTCATCTGTGGTGGAGCTGTATCTCATGTGGAGGAGATAAAGTCCATCTGTGGTGGAGGCTGTATCTCATGTGGAGGAGATAAAGTCATATGTTTGGTGGAGCTGTATCTCATGTGGAGGAGATATAAAGTCATCTGTGGTGGAGCTGTATCTCATGTGGAGGAGATAAAGTCATCTGTGGTGGAGCTGTATCTCATGTGGAGGAGATAAAGTCATCTGTGGTGGAGCTGTAGGTCATGGAGAGGAGATCAAGTCATCTGTGGTGGAGCTGTAGGTCATGGAGAGGAGATCAAGTCATCTGTGGTGGAGCTGTATCTCATGTGGAGGAGATAAAGTCATCTGTGGTGGAGCTGTAGCTCATGGAGAGGAGATAAAGTCATCTGTGGTGGAGCTGTATCTCATGTGGAGGAGATAAAGTCATCTGTGGTGGAGCTGTATCTCATGGAGAGGAGATAAAGTCATCTGTGGTGGAGCTGTATCTCATGTGGAGGAGATCAAAGTCATCTGTGATGGAGCTGTATCTCATGGAGAGGAGATCAAGTCATCTGTGGTGGAGCTGTATCTCATGTAGAGGAGATCAAGTCATCTGTGGTGGAGCTGTATCTCATGTGGAGGAGATAAAGTCATCTGTGGTGGAGCTGTATCTCATTAGGAGGAGATCAAGTTCATCTGTGGTGGAGCTGTATCTCATGTGGAGGAGATAAAGTCATCTGTGGTGGGAGCTGTATCTCATGTGGTAGGAGATAAGTCATCTGTGGTGGAGCTGTATCTCATGTGGAGGAGATCAAGTCATCTGTGGTGGAGCTGTATCTCATGTGGAGGAGATAAAGTCATCTGTGGTGGAGCTGTATCTCATGTGGAGGAGATCAAGTCATCTGTGGTGGAGCTGTATCTCATGTGGAGGAGATAAAGTCATCTGTGGTGGAGCTGTATCTCATGTGGAGGAGATCAAGTCATCTGTGGTGGAGCTGTATCTCATGTGGAGGAGATAAAGTAATCTGTGATGGAGCTGTATCTCATGTGGAGGAGATGGAGGTAATTACATGAATGAACAGTGTAACTGTAGAATAACAACCTTTCCCTCAGCTAGTCTCAGACCACTCTGAAGAGTTTGAGACGGTATCACCCATCTCCCGCTGAATACTTTCCGAATGCACTGTACACTTTAGCACTTGTTTTGTCATATTGGGATGGCAATGCAATCATTGGCCTGTCCAGACACATCTATTCTAACAAAAAGGACAGGTATATGGCACATCCAGGAATAGTTTGGTTGACTTGGTGAAAGTGGGGGGGTTTCCTTTTGTGGGGGATGGTGCTTCCTTTCAATTGTGCTCAGAAGCACCCTTTTTGTCTGTGGGGGCCTGACTATCTCCACTACACTAATCTGATCAACTGCATCCAGCCTGAGTACAATGTAGGAACCCATGAAGAGTCCCACATGTTCTGTCTAATTTATATGTATGGCAACGTCCTGTTTAGATTGTATTGACTGGTTTGTCTCCTTCTGATGAAGCATGTCCTGCAGAGACGCATGGCCACATACTGGGAGCACAAATCCTGTGGAAGAGACCAGTCGTCTGTCTGCCAAATAGACCCCATCCTGTACATTGACATTACAACAGACCCATCACATCCTGTACATTACATTACAACAGACCCATCACATCCTCTACATTACAACAACAGACCCATCACATCCTCTACATTACATTACAACAGACCCATCACATCCTCTACATTACAACAGACCCATCACATCCTCTACATTACAACAGACCCATCACTTCTACATTTACATTACAACAGACCCATCACATCCTCTACATTACAACAGACCCATCACATCCTCTACATTACAACAGACCCATCACATCCTCTACATTACATTACAACAGACCCATCACATCCTCTACATTACATTACAACAGACCCATCACATCCTCTACATTACATTACAACAGACCCATCACATCCTCTACATTACAACAGACCCATCACATCCTCTACATTACATTACAACAGACCCATCACATCCTCTACATTACATTACAACAGACCCATCACATCCTCTACATTACAACAGACCCATCACATCCTCTACATTACAACAGACCCATCACATCCTCTACATTACATTACAACAGACCCATCACATCCTCTACATTACAACAGACCCATCACATCCTCTACATTACATTACAACAGACCCATCACATCCTCTACATTACAACAGACCATCACATCACTCTCCATTACATTACAACAGACCCATCACATCCTCTACATTACATTACAACAGACCCATCACATCCTCTACATTACAACAGACCCATCACATCCTATACATTACATTACAACAGACCCATCACATCCTCTACATTACATTACAACAGACCCATCACATCCTCTACATTACATTACAACAGACCCATCACATCCTCTACATTACATTACAACAGACCCATCACATCCTCTACATTACATTACAACAGACCCATCACATCCTCTACATTACATTACAACAGACCCATCACATCCTCTACATTACATTACAAACAACAGACCCATCACATCCTCTACATTACATTACAACAGACCCATCACATCCTCTACATTACATTACAACAGACCCATCACATCCTCTACATTACAACAGACCCATCACATCCTCTACATTACATTACAACAGACCCATCACATCCTCTACATTACAACAGACCCATCACATCCTCTACATTACAACAGACCCATCACATCCTCTACATTACATTACAACAGACCCATCACATCCTCTACATTACAACAGACCCATCACATCCTCTACATTACATTACAACAGACCCATCACATCCTCTACATTACAACAGACCCATCACATCCTCTACATTACAACAGACCCATCACATCCTCTACATTACATTACAACAGACCCATCACATCCTCTACATTACATTACAACAGACCCATCACATCCTCTACATTACAACAGACCCATCACATCCTCTACATTACAACAGACCCATCACATCCTCTACATTACAACAGACCCATCACATCCTCTACATCTACATTACAACAGACCCATCACATCCTCTACTTACAACAGACCCATCACATCCTCTACATTACATTACAACAGACCCATCACATCCTCTACATTACATTACAACAGACCCATCACATCCTCTACATTACAACAGACCCCATCACATCCTCTACATTACTTACAACAGACCCATCACATCCTCTACAGACAACAGACCCCATCACATCCTCTACATTACATTAACAACAGACCCATCACATCCTCTACATCTACATTACAAACAGACCCATCACATCCTCTACAGTACATTACAACAGACCCATCACATCCTCTACATTACATTACAACAGACCCATCACATCCTCTACATTACAACACAGACCCATCACATCCTCTACATTACATTACAACAGACACCATCACATCCTCTACATTACAACAGACCCATCACATCCCTCTACATTACATTACAACAGACCCATCACATCCTCTACATTACAACAGACCCATCACATCACCCATCCTCTACATTACAACAGACCCATCACATCCTCTACATTACATTACAACAGACCCAATCACATCCTCTACATTACATTACAAACAGACCCATCACATCCTCTACATTACATTACAACAGACCCATCACATCCTCTACATACATTACAACAGACCCATCACATCCTCTACATTACAATAGACCCAGTCACATCCTCTACATTACATTACAACAGACCCATCACATCCTCTACATTACAACAGAACCCATCACATCCTCTACATTACAACAGACAGACCCATCACATCCTCTACATTACAACAACAGACCCATCACATCCTCTACATTACAACAGACCCATCACATCCTCTACATTACAACAGACCCATCACATCCTCTACATTACAACAGACCCATCACAGCCTCTCTACATTACAACAGACCCATCACATCCTCTACATTAAAACAGACCCATCACATCCTCTACATTACAACAGACCCATCACATCCTCTACATTACATTACAACAGACCCATCACATCCTCTACATTACAATTACAACAGACCCCATCACATCCTCTACATTACAACAGACCCATCACCCTCCTCTACATTACAACAAACCCATCACATCCTCTACATTACAACAGACCCATCACATCCTCTACATTACAACAGACCCATCACATCCTCTACATTACAACAGACACCATCACATCCTCTACATTACAAACAGAGTACCCATCACATCCTCTACATTACATTACAACAGACCCATCACATCCTCTACATTACATTACAACAGACCCCATCACATCCTCTACATTACAACAGACCCATCACATCCTCTACATTACAACAGACCCATCACACCCTCTACATTACATTACAACAGACCCATCACATCCTCTACATTACAACAGACCCATCACATCCTCTAAACATTACATTACAAAGCAGACCCATCACATCCTCTACATTACAACAGACCCATCACATCCTCTACATTACATTACAACAGACCCATCACATCCTCTACATTACATTACAACAGACCCATCACATCCTCTACATTACAACAGACCCATCACATCCTCTACATTACATTACAACAGACCCATCACATCCTCTACATTACAACAGACCCATCACATCCTCTACATTACATTACAACAGACCTATTCACATCCCTCTACATTACAACAGACCTATCACGTCCTCTACATTACAACAGACCCATCACATCCTCTACATTACATTACCAACAGACCCATCACATCCTCTACATTACAACAGACCCATCACATCCTCTACATCTACATTACAACAGAACCCCATCACATCCTCTACATTACAAACAGACCCATCACATCCTCTACATTACATTACAACAGACCCATCACATCCTCTACATTACAACAGACCCATCACATCCTCTACATTACAACAGACCCATCACATCCTCTACATTACAACAGACCCATCACATCCTCTACATTACAACAGACCCATCACATCCTCTACATTACAACAGACCCATCACATCCTCTACATTACAACAGGACCCATCACATCCTCTACATTACAACAGACCCATCACATCTCCTCTACATTACCATTACAACAGACCCATCACATCCTCTACATTACATTACAACACAACCCATCACACCCCTCTACATTAGCAACAGACCCATCACATCCTCCCTACATTACAACAGACCCATCACATCCTCTACATTACATTACAACAGACCCATCACATCCTCTACATTACAACAGACCCATCACATCCTCTACATTACGATTACAACAGACTCCATCACATCCTCTACATTAGTACAACAACGACCCATCACATCCTCTACATTACATTACAAACAGACCCATCACATCCTTCTACATTACAACAGAACCATCACATCCTCTACATTACATTACAACACTACCCATCACATCCTCTACATTACAACAGACCCATCACATCCTCTACATTACAACAGACCCATCACATCCTCTACATTACAACAGACCCATCACATCCTCTACATTACAACAGACCTATCACATCCTCTACATTAACATTACAACAGACCCATCACACCCTCTCCTCATTACATTACAAAGGGACCCCATCACATCCTCTACATTACATTACAACAGAGACCCATCACATCCTCTACATTACATTACAACAGACCCATCACATCCTCTACATTACAACAGACCCCATCACATCCTCTACATTACAACAGACCCATCACATCCTCTACATTACAACAGACCCATCACATCCTCTACATTACATTACAACAGACCCATCACATCCTCTACATTACAACAGACCCATCACATCCTCTACATTACAACAGACCCATCACATCCTCTACATTACAACAGACCCATCACATCCTCTGCCTTTAATTCCATTGTCCTCCTAGTGGTGCTGAATCTCTTATCTCCTTCAGTTTGATCCTCAATTCATGCACCTTGATTGGAAAGCGAGGATGAGGAGGCAGTGATCCCTTCCCATTTTTCATTACATGTACATTTAAGTATTATTTGCAGACAGTTGTCACTATGAGAATGAAAACCCCCTGAAAGGACGGAATAGTCTGTTATCACGGTCTACAGCCTGCAGTAAAATGGGTTGATCAGTTGATTGACAGGTGTAGCCAACTGTAGAATGATAAACGATCAACTGTCCCCTAGAGAGGATGTTCGCCATCAGCTGTCCCCTAGAGAGGATGTTCGCCACCAGCTGTCCCCTAGAGTGGATGTTCGCCATCAGCTGTCCCCTAGAGAGGATGTTCGCCATCAACTGTCCCCTAGAGTGGATGTTCGACATCAACTGTCCCCTAGAGAGGATGTTCACCATCAACTGTCCCCTAGAGTGGATGTTCACCATCAACTGTCCCCTAGAGTGGATGTTCGCCATCAGCTGTCCCCTAGAGTGGGTGTTCGCCATCAGCTGTCCCCTAGAGAGGATGTTCGCCATCAGCTGTCCCCTAGAGTGGGTGTTCGCCATCAGCTGTCCCCTAGAGAGGATGTTCGCCATCAGCTGTCCCCTAGAGTGGGTGTTCGCCATCAACTGTCCCCTAGAGAGGATGTTCGCCATCAACTGTCCCCTAGAGAGGATGTTCACCATCAGCTGTCCCCTAGAGTGGGTGTTCGCCAATGTTTATAGTTGATGTATAGTTTATCGTTATACAGGTGTAGCATCTTAATTTGATCACGCTGTTGTCGCAGAATTTATCCTGCGCTGCAGTTTCTGTTTCTCTCTCCATGCGGGGAGGCAGTCGAGTCTAAAGTCATCTTTCGACAGTAAATATAACAGAAATAGCCTTCATGACAATCACTGGATTAGGATGCATACCCGTATCAAAAACCGTGGATTTATTTTTGATAGCAGCCTTGTAGGAAAACTGAAAGATAGAGATGCTGCTTATATCCAGGGCAAGGTGACCGGGGATAATAGTTTGGTTAAACAGTTCAATACGAGCTACGCAGATCCATCAAGATGGTGAGATACCAAGTATAGGGACAAAGAGGAGGAGGAATTCAGCGGGTCGGACACGAGGCGTATGTGTGGCAGGGGCTTCCAGCAGCGGGTCGGACACGGGCGTATGTGGCAGGGGCTTCCAGCGGGTCGGACACGGGCGCGTATGTGGCAAAGGGGCTTCCAGCGGGTCGGACACGGGGCGTATGTGGCAGGGGGCTTCCAGCGGGTCGGACACGGGGCGTATGTAGCAGGGGCTTCCAGTGGGTCGGACACGAGGCGTATGTGGCAGGGGCTTCCAGTGGGTCGGACACACGGGCGTATGTGGCAGGGGCTTCCAGCGGGGTCGGACACGAGTCGTATGTGGGCAGGGGCTTCCAGCGGGTCGGACACGAGTCGTATGTGGCAGGGGCTTCCAGCGGGTCGGACACGGGGCGTATGTGGGGGGGGGGTGGGTTGTGAGGGGCTTCTAGCGGTCGGACACGGGGGCGTATGTGGGCAGGGGCTTCCAGCGGCAGGGGCTTCCAGCGGGTCGGACACAGGGCGTATGTGCAGGGGCTTCCAGCGGGTCGGACACAGGCCGTATGTGGCAGGGGCTTCCAGTGGGTCGACAAGAGTCGGACACTTTTTCCTTTTCTAGTCGTATGTGGCAGGGGCTTCCAGCGGCAGGGGCTTCCAGCGGGTCGGACACAGGGCGTATGTGGCAGGGGCTTCCAGTGGGTCGGACACGAGTCGTATGTGGCAGGGGCTTCCAGCGGGTATGTGCGACACGGGGCGTATGTTGGCAGGGGCTTCCAGCGGGTCGGACACGGGGCGTATGTGGCAGGGGCTTCCAGCGGGTCGGACACGGGGCGTATGTGGCAGGGGCTTCCAGCGGGTCGGACACGGGGCGTATGTGGCAGGGGCTTCTAACGATCACGGATTACAAAAAGAAAGCCAGCCACATCACGGTCACCAACGTCACCCTACCGGAGGAGATAAACACCTTTTTTCTCAAGAGCGGAGCACAATGACCCTGAGCCCCCGAGGAGAGCCCCCGATGAGAACGTGGGTTACTCACTCAATGTCTCCACGGAGGACGTATGGAAGTCATTTAAACGTGTTAACCCTCGCAAGGCTGCCGGCCCAGACGGCATCCTTAGTCACACCCTCAGAGCATGTGCAGACCAGCTGGCTGTTGTGTTCTCTGACATTTTCAATCTCTCTCTAGCTCAGGCCGCTAACACTAAGACGTCGTTTACAAACGAAGCATTTGTGTTTAGTGAGTCCGCCAGATCAGAGGGGATGTTCTCTTGATGTTCTCTTGATAAATGTGTTAATTGGACAATTTTCCTGTCCTGCTAAGCGTTCGAAATGTAACGAGTACTTTTGGGTGTCAAGGAAAATGTATGGAGTAAAAAGTGCATTATTTCCTTTAGGAATGTAGTGAAGTAAAAGTAATCAAAAATAGAAATAGTAAAGTCAAGTACAGATTTTTTAAAAATGACGGTGTTAGAGTCAAAAAAAAGTATATCATATCGTTAAAGATAATATTCCGATATGTGGTGTAAGGCGCTGCATCTCAGTGCTAGCTGGGCCACTAGAGATCCTGGTTCGAATCCAGGCTCTGTCGTAGCCGGCCGCGACCGGGAGACCCATGGGGCGGCGCACAATTGGTCCAGCGTCGTCCAGAGTAGGGGAGGGAATGGCCGGCAGGGATGTAGCTCAGTTGATAGAGCATGGTGTTTGCAACGCCAGGGTTGTGGGTTCGATTCCCACGGGGGGCCAGTATGAAAAAATAAAAGAATAATGTATGCACTCACTAACTGTAAGTCGCTCTGGATAAGAGAGCCTGCTAAATGACTAAACTGTATCCATTCCCAACCCTGCACACAATAATGTGTTTCCTGTTTTCCTGCTCTTTTCAGGGAGCCAAGAGCACCGAATCGATAAAGAGGCTTCCGAAGGTCGCAGTGGAGCCCTCGATTACTCGACAACTAGCGTTTGAGATTGACTCGATTGACTCGTGAACGCGCCTATCGAGTGATCGAGTGCTAAACGTTTTCATGTTAGAGATTCAGCCTACATTTAAAATAAAAACGTCATCATTTTGACTACAGAATGTAAAAAAAAAAAGATAATGAATATGAGGTTAGAAAGGATCCATTTGAAACTTACCTCTGCTCCAAGTTTGCCTCCAGGTTCTGCAGTCAGAAGAATAGACAAGGAGAGAGAAAGAGGAGAGGCGTGTCTTATAGTGGAACAGCCCAGCAGTCTCCTCCCACCTCACCACTCCCACCACCGTCCTCCTCACCAAGTGATTCTCAGAGAAGACAGATCATGTCTTCAGCAGAGGGTACAGTATAGAGTTGCAGGATGCCAAACACATCAAGAAGGGATGAGAGAGGATCCCATGTCTTCAGCGGAGGGGACAGTAGAGGGTTGCAGGATGCCAAACACATCAAGAAGGGATGAGAGAGGATCCCATGTCTTCAGCGGAGGGAACAGTAGGGGGTTGCAGGATGCCAAACACATCAAGAAGGGATGAGAGAGGATCCCATGTCTTCAGCGGAGGGAACAGTAGAGGGTTGCAGGATGCCAAACACATCAAGAAGGGATGAGAGAGGATCCCATGTCTTCAGCGGAGGGGACAGTAGGGGGTTGCAGGATGCCAAACACATCAAGAAGGGATGAGAGAGGATCCCATGTCTTCAGCAGAGGCTGTTGGAGCCACATTCTCTGTTCTTAATCGGTGTTGTTTTTATACATTTACGTCATTTAGCAGACGCTCTTATCCAGAGCGACTTACAGGAGCAATTAGGGTTAAGTGCCTTGCTCAAGGGCACATCGACAGATTTTTCACCTAGTCGGCTCAGGGATTAGAACCAGCGACCTTTCGGTTACTGGCACAACGCTCTTAACCGCTAAGCTACCTGCCGCCCCCCGACATATTTATGACATATTGCAATTCATAATGTGGTGATGAATGTATTATGAAAGTGAGGAATTATGAACTGGCAATATGGAGTCCCACCTACACTCTCAGGAAGAAAAAAAAAAAAAAGGTACCGAACTGTCCTTAAAGGACTCCGCTTGTCACCGTAGTGCCTTTCAACGAGGAAAATGTGGAATTGGATTTTAGTTTCCTCTCTGAATTGACTGGAATTGACCCCAAATCCTGCATTACTGCCTTAGTGCACCACAATATAACATGTACATAACATACGGCGGCAGGTAGCTTAGTGGTTAAGAGCGTTGTGCCAGTAACCAAAAGGTCGCTGGTTCTAATCCCTGAGCCAACTAGGTGAAAAATCTGTCGATGTGCCCTTGAGCAAGGCACTTAACCCTAATTGCTCCTGTAAGTCGCTCTGGATAAGAGCGTCTGCTAAATTACCCACAAAAAAAAAAACATGCCACATTTTTCCTAAACTCATCAATGAACATGTCATGACAACAGTCTGGCACAATATTCCTGTTTTTTCCAATGTTATTTTTGGTGACATTTGTGAAGAGCTAACTTTGAGAAGGACACGTTGTCTCTCAACCCCAAGGTGGTGATGAGAAACTGGCTACAGTGCCTTCAGAGAGTATTCACACCCCTTTTTACTTCTTCCACGTTGTCGTTGTGTTACAGCCTGAATTTAAAATTACATTTACATTACATTTTAGTCATTTAGCAGACGCTCTTATCCAGAGCGACTTACAGGAGCAATTAGGGTTAAGTGCCTTGCTTAAGGGCACATCGACTGATTTTTCACCTAGTCGGCTCGGGATTAGAACCAGCGACCTTTCGGTTACTGGCACAACGCGCTTACCTACTAAGCTACCTGCTGCCCTACTAAGCTACCTGCTGGATTACATTTAGATTTTGTGTCACTGGCCTACACACAATACCCCCATAATGTCAAAGTGGAATTATATGTTTTTAGAAATGTTTACAAATTAAATAAAGTTCAAGAGTAAACATTTGCTTAACAAGTCACATAATAAATTGCATGGGACTACCTACAGGTGATCCATAGTATGACCATTTTAAAACAATTCCATATGTAAGCTTAGCACCCCCCCCCCGCTCCCCAAACGTCCTAGACTCTAAGGAATGAATGGCTGTGATAGGAGAAAACTGAGGATGGATCAACAACATTGTAGTTACTCCACAATACTAACCTAAATGACAGAGTGAAAAGAAGGAAGCCTGTACAGAATAAAAAATAAAACAAAACACTAACCACCTCTATGGCTGTTCCTCCCCCACCTCCAGCACTGACACTAACCCCCTCTATGGCTGTTCCTCCTCCACCTCCAGCACTGACACTAACCCCCCTCTATGGCTGTTCCTCCCCCACCTCCAGCACTGACACTAACCACCTCTATGGCTGTTCCTCCCCCACCTCCAGCACTGACACTAACGCCCCCTCTATGGCTGTTCCTCCTCCTCCACCTCCAGCACTGACACTAACCCCCTCTATGGCTGTTCCTCCCCCACCTCCAGCACTGACACTAACCACCTCTATGGCTGTTCCCTCCTGCACCTCCAGCACTGACACTAACCCCCTCTATGGCTGTTCCTCCCCCACCTCCAGCACTGACACTAACCACCTCTATGGCTGTTCCTCCTCCACCTCCAGCACTGACACTAACCCCCTCTATGGCTGTTCCTCCCCCACCTCCAGCACTGACACTAACCCCCTCTATGGCTGTTCCTCCCCCACCTCCAGCACTGACACTAACCCCCTCTATGGCTGTTCCTCCCCCACCTCCAGCACTGACACTAACCCCTCTATGGCTGTTCCTCCCCCACCTCCAGCACTGACACTAACCCCCTCTATGGCTGTTCCTCCTCCACCTCCAGCACTGACACTAACCCCCTCTATGGCTGTTCCTCCTCCACCTCCAGCACTGACACTAACCACCTCTATGGCTGTTCCTCCCCCACCTCCAGCACTGACACTAACCCACCTCTATGGCTGTTCCTCCCCACCTCCAGCACTGACACTAACCCCCTCTATGGCTGATCCTCCCCCCACCTCCAGCACTGACACTAACCACCTCTATGGCTGTTCCTCCCCCACCTCCAGCATCACTGACACTAACCCCCTCTATGGCTGTTCCTCCCCCACCTCCAGCACTGACACTAACCCCCTCTATGGCTGTTCCTCCCCACCTCCAGCACTGACACTAACCCCCTCTATGGCTGTTCCTCCTCCACCTCCAGCACTGACACTAACCCCCTCTATGGCTGTTCCTCCCCCACCTCCAGCACTGAACACTAACCCCCTCTATGGCTGTTCCTCCCCCACCTCCAGCACTGACACTAACCCCCTCTATGGCTGTTCCTCCCCCACCTCCAGCACTGACACTAACCCCCTCTATATGGCTGTTCCTCCCCCACCTCCAGCACTGACACTAACCACCTCTATGGCTGTTCCTCCCCCACCTCCAGCACTGACACTAACCCCCTCTATGGCTGTTCCTCCCCCACCTCCAGCACTGACACTAACCCCCTCTATGGCTGTTCCTCCCCCACCTCCAGCACTGACACTAACCCCCTCTATGGCTGTTCCTCCTCCACCTCCAGCACTGACACTAACCCCCTCTATGGCTGTTCCTCCCCCACCTCCAGCACTGACACTAACCACCTCTATGGCTGTTCTTCCTCCACCTCCAGCACTGACACTAACCACCTCTATGGCTGTTCCTCCTCCACCTCCAGCACTGACACTAACCACCTCTATGGCTGTTCCTCCTCCACCTCCAGCACTGACACTAACCATCTCTATGGCTGTTCCTCCTCCACCTCCAGCACTGACACTAACCACCTCTATGGCTGTTCCTCCTCCACCTCCAGCACTGACACTAACCACCTCTATGGCTGTTCCTCCTCCACCTCCAGCACTGACACTAACCACCTCTATGGCTGTTCCTCCTCCACCTCCAGCACTGACACTAACCACCTCTATGGCTGTTCCTCCTCCACCTCCAGCACTGACACTAACCACCTCTATGGCTGTTCTCCTCCACCTCCAGCACTGACACTAACCACGTCTATGGCTGTTCCTCCTCCACCTCCAGCACTGACACTAACCACCTCTATGGCTGTGTTCCTCCTCCACCTCCAGCACTGACACTAACCACCTCTATGGCTGTTCCTCCTCCACCTCCAGCACTGACACTAACCACCTCTATGGCTGTTCCTCCCCCCACCTCCAGCACTGACACTAACCCCCTCTATGGCTGTTCCTCCCCCACCTCCAGCACTGACACTAACCACCTCTATGGCTGTTACTCCCCCACCTCCAGCACTGACACTAACCCCCTCTATGGCTGTTCCTCCTCCACCTCCAGCACTGACACTAACCCCCTCTATGGCTGTTCCTCCCCCACCTCCAGCACTGACACTAACCCCCTCTATGGCTGTTCCTCCTCCACCTCCAGCACTGACACTAACCCCCTCTATGGCTGTTCCTCCTCCACCTCCAGCACTGTAACTAACCCCCTCTATGGCTGTTCCTCCTCCACCTCCAGCACTGACACTAACCATCTCTATGGCTGTTCCTCCTCCACCTCCAGCACTGACACTAACCACCTCTATGGCTGTTCCTCCTCCACCTCCAGCACTGACACTAACCACCTCTATGGCTGTTCCTCCTCCACCTCCAGCACTGACACTAACCACCTCTATGGCTGTTCCTCCTCCACCTCCAGCACTGACACTAACCACCTCTATGGCTGTTCCTCCTCCACCTCCAGCACTGACACTAACCACCCTCTATGGCTGTTCCTCCTCCACCTCCAGCACTGACACTAACCACGTCTATGGCTGTTCCTCCTCCACCTCCAGCACTGACACTAACCACCTCTATGGCTGTTCCTCCTCCACCTCCAGCACTGACACTAACCACCTCTATGGCTGTTCCTCCTCCACCTCCAGCACTGACACTAACCACCTCTATGGCTGTTCCTCCCCCACCTCCAGCACTGACACTAACCCCCTCTATGGCTGTTCCTCCCCACCTCCAGCACTGACACTAACCACCTCTATGGCTGTTACTCCCCCACCTCCAGCACTGACACTAACCCCCTCTATGGCTGTTCCTCCTCCACCTCCAGCACTGACACTAACCCCCTCTATGGCTGTTCCTCCCCCACCTCCAGCACTGACACTAACCCCCTCTATGGCTGTTCCTCCTCCACCTCCAGCACTGACACTAACCCCCTCTATGGCTGTTCCTCCTCCACCTCCAGCACTGTAACTAACCCCCTCTATGGCTGTTCCTCCCCCCACCTCCAGCACTGACACTACCCCCTCTATGGCTGTTTCCTCCTCCACCTCCAGCACTGACACTAACCACCTCTATGGCTGTTCCTCCCCGACCTCCAGCACTGACACTAACCACCTCTATGGCTGTTCCTCCCCCACCTCCAGCACTGACACTAACCACCTCTATGGCTGTTCCTCCTCCACCTCCAGCACTGACACTAACCACCTCTATGGCTGTTCCTCCCCCACCTCCAGCACTGACACTACCCCCTCTATGGCTGTTCCTCCCCCACCTCCAGCACTGACACTAACCCCCTCTATGGCTGTTCCTCCCCCACCTCCAGCACTGACACTAACCACCTCTATGGCTGATCCTCCTCCAGCACTGACACTAACCACCTCTATGGCTGTTCCTCCCCCACCTCCAGCACTGACACTAACCCCCTCTATGGCTGTTCCTCCCCCACCTCCAGCACTGACACTAACCACCTCTATGGCTGTTCCTCCTCCACCTCCAGCACTGACACTAACCACCTCTATGGCTGTTCCTCCTCCACCTCCAGCACTGACACTAACCACCTCTATGGCTGTTCCTCCCCCACCTCCAGCACTGACACTAACCCCCTCTATGGCTGTTCCTCCCCCACCTCCAGCACTGACACTAACCACCTCTATGGCTGTTCCTCCCCCACCTCCAGCACTGACACTAACCCCCTCTATGGCTGTTCCTCCTCCTCCACCTCCAGCACTGACACTAACCCCCTCTATGGCTGTTCCTCCCCCACCTCCAGCACTGACACTAACCCCCCTCTATGGCTGTTCCTCCTCCACCTCCAGCACTGACACTAACCACCTCTATGGCTGTTCCTCCCCGACCTCCAGCACTGACACTAACCACCTCTATGGCTGTTCCTCCCCCCACCTCCAGCACTGACACTAACCACCTCTATGGCTGTTCCTCCTCCACCATCCAGCACTGACACTAACCACCTCTATGGCTGTTCCTCCCCCACCTCCAGCACTGACACTAACCCCCTCTATGGCTGTTCCTCCCCCACCTCCAGCACTGACACTAACCACCTCTATGGCTGATCCTCCTCCACCTCCAGCACCGACACTAACCACCTCTATGGCTGTTCCTCCCCCACCTCCAGCACTGACACTAACTACCTCTATGGCTGTTCCTCCCCCACCTCCAGCACTGACACTAACCCCCTCTATGGCTGTTCCTCCCCCACCTCCAGCACTGACACTAACCCCCTCTATGGCTGTTCCTCCCCCACCTCCAGCACTGACACTAACCACCTCTATGGCTGATCCTCCTCCACCTCCAGCACTGACACTAACCACCTCTATGGCTGTTCCTCCTCCACCTCCACCTCCAGCACTGACACTAACCCCCTCTATGGCTGTTCCTCCTCCACCTCCAGCACTGACACTAACCACCTCTATGGCTGTTCCTCCCCGACCTCCAGCACTGACACTAACCACCTCTATGGCTGTTCCTCCTCCACCTCCAGCACTGACACTAACCCCCTCTATGGCTGTTCCTCCTCCACCTCCAGCACTGACACTAACCACCTCTATGGCTGTTCCTCCCCCACCTCCAGCACTGACACTAACCACCTCTATGGCTGATCCTCCTCCACCTCCAGCACTGACACTAACCACCTCTATGGCTGTTCCTCCTCCACCTCCACCTCCAGCACTGACACTAACCCCCTCTATGGCTGTTCCTCCTCCACCTCCAGCACTGACACTAATCAAATCAAATCAAATCAAATCAAATTTTATTGGTCACATGCGCCGAATACAACAGGTGCAGACATTACAGTGAAATGCTTACTTACAGCCCTAAACCACAGTGCATTTATTTTAAACAAAAAAAGTAAGAATAAAACAAACAACAAAAAAAGTGTTGAGAAAAAAAGAGCAGAAGTAAAAAAATAAGTGACAGTAGGGAGGCTATATATACAATAGAATAAGTGACAGTAGGAGGGCTATATATACAGGGGGGCTACCGTTGCATAGTCAATGTGCGGGGGCACCGGCTAGTTGAGGTAATATGTACATGTGGGTAGAGTTAAAGTGACTATGCATAAATACTTAACAGAGTAGCAGCAGCGTAAAAGGGATGGGGTGGGGGGGCAGTGCAAATAGTCCGGGTAGCCATGATTAGCTTTTTCAGGAGTCTTATGGCTTGGGGGTAGAAGCTGTTGAGAAGTCTTTTGGACCTAGACTTGGCACTCCGGTACCGCTTGCCGTGCGGTAGCAGAGAGAACAGTCTATGACTAGGGTGACTGGAGTCTTTGACAATTTTGAGGGCCTTCCTCTGACACCCGCCTGTATAGAGGTCCTGGATGGCAGGGAGCTTTGCCCCAGTGATGTACTGGGCCGTACGCACTACCCTCTGTAGTGCCTTGCGGTCAGAGGCAGCAAGCAGTTTGCCATACCAGGCGGTGATGCAACCAGTCAGGATGCTCTCGATGGTGCAGCTGTAGAATTTTTTGAGGATCTGAGGACCCATGCCAAATCTTTTTAGTCTCCTGAGGGGGAATAGGCTTTGGTCGTGCCCTCTTCACGACTGTCTTGGTGTGTTTTTGGACCATGATAGTTCGTTGGTGATGTGGACACCAAGGAACTTGAAGCTCTCAACCTGTTCCACTACAACCTAAACAGCCCCGTCGATGAGAATGGGGGCGTGCTCAGTCCTCTTTTTTTTCACCTGTAGTCCACAATCATCTCCTTTGTCTTGGTCACGTTGAGGGAGAGGTTGTTGTCCTGGCACCACACGGCCAGATCTCTGACCTCCTCCCTATAGGCTGTCTCATCGTTGTCGGTGATCAGGCCTACCACTGTTGTGTCGTCGGCAAACTTAATGATGGTGTTGGAGTCGTGCCTGGCCATGCAGGTCATGGTGAACAGAGAGTACAGGAGGGGACTGAGCACGCACCCCTGAGGGGGGTGGGGATCAGTGTGGCAGATGTGTTTGTTACCCCCGTGTTGAGCCCCCATCAGTGTGGCAGATGTGTTGTTACCTTTTTCCTTTACCCACTTTGGGCGGCCCGTCAGGAAGTCCAGGATCCAGTTGCAGAGGGAGGTGTTTAGTCCCAGGATCCTTAGCTTAGTGATGAGCTTTGAGGGCACTATGGTGTTGAATGCTGAGCTGTAGTCAATGAATAGCTAACCACCTCTATGGCTGTTCCTCCCCCACCTCCAGCACTGACACTAACCACCTCTATGGCTGTTCCTTCCTCACCTCCAGCACTGACACTAACCACCTCTATGGCTGTTCCTCCCCCACCTCCAGCACTGACACTAACCACCTCTATGGCTGTTCCTCCTCCACCTCCACCTCCAGCACTGACACTAACCCCCTCTATGGCTGTTCCTCCTCCACCTCCAGCACTGACACTAACCACCTCTATGGCTGTTCCTCCTCCCGACCTCCAGCACTGACACTAACCACCTCTATGGCTGTTCCTCCTCCACCTCCAGCACTGACACTAACCCCCTCTATGGCTGTTCCTCCTCCACCTCCAGCACTGACACTAACCACCTCTATGGACTGTTTCCTCCCCCCACCTCCAGCACTGACACTAACCACCTCTATGGCTGATCCTCCTCCACCTCCCAGCACTGACACTAACCACCTCTATGGCTGTTCCTCCTCCACCTCCAGCACTGACACTAACCCCCTCTATGGCTGTTCCTCCTCCACCTCCAGCACTGACACTAACCACCTCTATGGCTGTTCCTCCCCCACCTCCAGCACTGACACTAACCACCTCTATGGCTGTTCCTCCCCCACCTCCAGCACTGACACTAACCACCTCTATGGCTGTTCCTCCCCCACCTCCAGCACTGACACTAACCACCTCTATGGCTGTTCCTCCCCCACCTCCAGCACTGACACTAACCACCTCTATGGCTGTTCCTCCTCCATCTCCAGCACTGACACTAACCACCTCTATGGCTGTTCCCTCCACCCTCACCTCACCTCCAGCACTGACACTAACCACCTCTATGGCTGTCCCCTCCCCCACCTCCAGCACTGACACTAACCAACCTCTATGGCTTGTTCCTCCCCACACCTCCAGCACTGACACTAACCACCTCTATGGCTGTTTCCTCCCCCACCTCCAGCACTGACACTAACCACCTCTATGGCTGTTCCTCCCCCACCTCCAGCACTGACACTAACCCCTCTATGGCTGTTCCTCCCCACCTCCAGCACTGACACTAACCACCTCTATGGCTGTTCCTCCCCCACCTCCAGCACTGACACTAACCCCCTCTATGGCTGTTCCTCCTCACCTCCAGCACTGACACTAACCCCCTCTATGGCTGTTCCTCCTCCATCTCCAGCACTGACACTAACCACCTCTATGGCTGTTCCTCCTCCACCTCCAGCACAGAGAGACACCCCCTCTATGGCTGTTCCTCTTCTACCTCCAGCGACCTGTCCCCCTATGACTCAGTACACTGGCCTTCCCCATGGTCCAACAAGACTATCATGAGGTCTTTGGTTTGAGAACCCTACCAGATGTGGAGCTGCTCCCATTAACGCCCGAAGGCCACTACACCCTTCTACAACAAGCCAACCACCAGGCTGGACCATATGCATCTCTTTTGGTCAGAAGAGTCATTCCTGGGGAGAGGTACAGAATTTAGTCAGGTGTGGCAAACTGGTGTGGAAACAGAGGCCAGATGGCTTTGCCAACAACAAAAACTGTGTGGGAAACAGAGGCCAGATGGCTTTGCCCAACAGGCAAACTGGTGTGGAAACAGAGGCCAGTATGGCTTTGCCCAACAACAAACTGGTGTGGAAAACAGAGGCCAGATGGCTTTGCCCCAACAAACAAACTGGTGTGGAAACAGAGGCCAGATGTCTTTGCCCAACAACAAACTGGTGTGGAAACAGAGGCCAGATGGCTTTGCCCCAACAACAAACTGGTGTGGAAACAGAGACCGGATGGCTTTGCCCAACCTCAAAACTGGTGTGGAAACAACAGAGGCCAGATGGCTTTTGCCCAACAACAAACTGGTGTGGAAACAGAGGCCAGATGGCTTTGCCCAACAACAAACTGGTGTGGGAAACAGAGGCCAGATGGCTTTGCCAACCTCAAACTTGTGTGGAAACAGAGCCAGATGCTTTGCCCAACAACAAACTGGTGTGGAAACAGAGGCCAGATGGCTTTGCCCAACCTCAAACTGGTGTGGAAACAGAGGCCAGATGGCTTTGCCCAACAAACAAACTGGTGTGGAAGCAGAGGCCAAGATGCTTTGCCCAACAACAAACTGGTGTGGAAACAGAGGCCGAAGATGGCTTTGCCCAACAACAAACTGTGTGTGGAAACAGAGGCCAGATGGCTTTGCCCAACAACAAACTGGTGTGGAAGCAGAGGCCCGATGGCTTTGCCCAACAACAAACTGGTGTGGAAACAGAGGCCAGATGGCTTTGCCCAAACAACAAACTGGTGTGGAAACCAGAGGCCAGATGGTTTTGCCCCACAACAAACTGGTGTGGAAACAGAGGCCAGATGGCTTTGGCCCAACAACAAACTGGTGTGGAAGCAGAGGCCAGAGGAAACAACCAGTTGAAGCGATACATTGTGCTGGGTGTACAGTTCCAGCTTGGTTCTTCTCTGTGACTTCAAGATGATCACGTGAATGGACTCTTCAGAAACCAACGTTACTTTCCCATTGAAATACATGCAGATGAAAAATAAAGCATTGTGCCAGTGTTTCTGTCTTTTCACAATAGATTTTAGTCCCATTGTAAAGGTTAGTCTAATGGCCAGTCGGTCCTGCTAATGGGTCATTATCCTAGCCTAATGGCCAGTCGGTCCCTGCTTATATGGTCATTATCCTAGCCTAATGGTCAGTCGGTCCTGCTAATGGGTCATTATCCTAGCCTAATGGTCAGTCGGTCCTGCTAATATGGTCATTATCCTAGCCTAATGGTCAGTCGGTCCTGCTAATGGGTCATTATCCTAGCCTAATGGCCAATCGATCCTGCTAATGGGTCATTATCCTAGCCTAATGGCCAGTCGGTCCTGCTAATGGTCATTATCTAGCCTAATGGCCAGTCGGGTCCTGCTAATGGGTCATTATCCTAGCCTAATGGCCAATCGGTCCTGCTAATGGTCATCATTATCCTAGCCTAATGGTCAGTCGGTCCCTGCTAATGGGTCATTATCCTAGCCTAATGGCCAGTCGGTCCTGCTAATGGGTCATTATCCTAGCCTAATGGTCAGTCGGTCCTGCTAATGGGTCATTATCCTAGCCTAATGGCCAGTCGGGTCCTGCTAATGGGTCATTATCCTAGCCTAATGGCCAGTCGGTCCTGCTAATGGGTCATTATCCTAGCCTTAATGGTCAGTTCGGTCCTGCTAATGGGTCATTATCCTAGCCTAATGGCCAGTCGATCCTGCTAATGGGTCATTATCCTAGCCTAATGGTCAGTCGGTCCTGCTAATGGGTCATTATCCTAGCCTAATGGCCAATCGATCCTGCTAATGGGTCATTATCCTAGCCTAATGGCCAGTCGGTCCTGCTAATGGGTCATTATCCTAGCCTAATGGTCAGTCGGTCCTGCTAATGGGTCATTAGCCTAGCCTAATGGCCAGTTCGGTCCTGCTAATGGGTCATTATCCTAGCCTAATGGTCAGTCGGTCCTGCTAATGGGTCATTATCCTAGCCTAATGGTCAGTCGGTCCTGCTAATGGGTCATTATCCTAGCCTAATGGTCAGTCGGTCCTGCTAATGGGTCATTATCCTAGCCTAATGGTCAATCGGTCCGGCTGATGCTAATGGGTCATTTATCCTAGCCTAATGGTCAGTCGGTCCTGCTAATGGGTCATTATCCTAGCCTAATGGTCAATCGGTCCTGCTAATGGGTCATTATCCTAGCCTAATGGTCAGTCGGTCCTGCTAATGGAAAATTATCCTATCCTAATGGCCAGTCGGTCCTGCTAATGGAAAATTATCCTATCCTAATGTACGCGCTTAAAACATCTCTCAGGTGTTAGGCTATCGAAAGGCAGAAACTCTGTGTTGTTTTGTCTCCCGGTGCACCCTCCGGTCATTACAAAAGTATACAGTGCCTTCAGAAAGTATTCATACCCCTTGATTGATTTATTCCACATTCTGTTGTCAAAGCCTGAATTAAAATGGATGAAATGTATGTTTTTCTCACCCATCTACACACAATACCCCCAAAGTGAAAACATGTTCGAAATTTTAGCAAATGTATTGAAAATAAATACAGAAATATCTCATTTGCGTAAGTATTCGCACCCAATGCAATGTTTTGTAGAAACACCTTTGACGGCGATGACAGTCATCTTGGGCATATCTGTATCGGCTTTGCACATCTGGATTTGGGGATTTTCTCCCATTAAGTTCGATGGGGAGCGGCGATGAACAGCAATCTTCAAGTCTTTCCACAGATTTTCAATGGAATTCAAAGTCTGGGCTTTGACTGGGCCACTCAAGGACTTTCCCATTCTTGATCTGAAGCCATTCCAGCATTGCTTTGGCTGTATGCTTGGGGTAATTATCCTGTTGGAACGTAAAATCTTCACCCCCGGTCTAAGGTCGTTTTGCCACTCAAGTTAGGTTCTCATCAAGGATGTGCCTGTATTTGGTTCCATTCACTGTTCCCTCCATCCTTACCAGTCTCCCAGTCCCTGCCACTGAAAAGCATCCCCATAGCATGATGCTGCCACCACCATGCTTTACGGTAGGGTGTTAAGACGGGTGATGAGGTTTGCTTGGTTGACATTTTTAAATGTGTATTTTTTCATATATAGACACATCCTATGTGTTTTAATCAAATCAACTATAGTCTGATAGCTTGTCTGATGCTTTAAGCGCTCTGTTTGATTGAAATAATTAAGACACACAAATGACTAGAGGGAGACCGACCGCAATTGATTTGATTTTGCCGTGCCGGGCCGGGGTCAGACTTGCTGCGCTGTGTTTAAAAAAAAAAAGGACAGCAAGTGACTGAGTGTGAACGTTTACTGGTTGCTCAGGAGGTAAAGGGGAAGTCGGATGTGTGCAATAAATGTGACTAGTCGTGGGAAAACATCAAGAAAAAAGAAGCTAAGAAGCAAGCACTGCGTACATATTATACTACAAGCAGTATATGGACAAGGTATGACAGCAATCCATGCTTTGGTTCAGTTTCCCTGGCACGGTTTCCACATGCTACCATGTTAAAGTCATGCTCTGGAACTTTTGGTGACTACTAGTTTTTTTTTTTTAAACCTCCTGCTTTGGGCTGGATGTGTCGATGTGTAGTTCATACATGCATAATCTATGAGCAGAATTACTGTTTTACCTCAATTAATTCTCAGTCTGCCTCAGATGAACTGCAGAGGTATCAAATGCTCATCTTCTCTCCTCCTCCTTCCCTCTCCTCCTCCTCCCTCCCTCCCTCCATCCCTCTCCTCCTCCCCCCCTATCCTCCTCCCTCCATCCCTCTCCTCCTCCCTCCATCCCTCCTCCTCCTCCCCCCCTCCCTCCTCCTCCATCCCTCTCCTCCTCCCCCCCTCTACCTCCTCCCTCCATCCCTCTCCTCCTCCCCCCTATCCTCCTCCCAATCCATCCCTCTCCTCCTCCCCCCCAGTATTCTCCTCCCTCCATCCCTCTCCTCCCTCCTCCCACCTATCCTCCTCCCTCCCTCCCTCTCCTCCTCCCCCCTCTCCTCCTGTTAGAACTACAACTAACAGAGCTAAAACTGTGAGAACTACAACTAATAGAGCTAAAACTGTTGGAACTACAACTAATAGAGCTAAAACTGTGAGAACTACAACTAATAGAGCTAAAACTGTTGGAACTACAACTAATAGAGCTAAAACTGTGAGAACTACAACTAATAGAGCTAAAACTGTTGGAACTTTTACAACTAATAGTAGAGCTAAAACTGTTGGAACTACAAACGAATAGAGCTAAAAACTGTGAGAATACCTAACAACTAATAGAGCTAAAACTGTGAGAACTACAACTAATAGAGCTAAAACTGTTAGAACTACCAACTAATAGAGCTAAAACTGTTTGGAACTACAACTAATAGAGCTAAAACTGTGAAACTACACACTAATATAGCTAAAACTGTTGGAACTACAACTAATAGAGCTAAAACTGTGAGAACTACAACTAAATAGACTAAAAAACTGTTGGAAACTACAACTAAATAGAGCTAAAACTGTTGGAACTACAACTAATAGAGCTAAAACTGTTGGAACTACAACTAACTATGAGCTAAAACTGTTGGAACTACAACTAATAGAGCTAAAACTGTGAGAACTACAACTAACAGAGCTAAAACTGTTAGAACTACAACTAATAGAGCTAAAACTGTGAGAACTACAACTAATAGAGCTAAAACTGTGAGAACTACAACTAATAGAGCTAAAACTGTTGGAACTACAACTAATAGAGCTAAAACTGTTGGAACTACAACTAATAGAGCTAAAACTGTGAGAAGTAGAGCAGGTGGTATTGGAACTAGTGGAGTCAAACCCCTCTCTGAAACCAACCACAGTTGGTACCAAACCCCAACTCTAACCCCTCCACTACCACCCTCCATTCGTCTCTCCCTCCCCCCTCGCCCCCCAGAGTCCCTCCCTCCCCTCCTCCCCCTACCCCCCTCCCCCCTCTCCCTCCCCCCTCCCGGTCTCTCCCTCCTCCCTCCCGTCCCTCCGCTCCCCCCTCCTGTCTCTCCCTCCCCTTTCTCGTATCCCCCTTCTCGTCTCTCCCTCCCCCCTTCTCGTCTCTCGTCCCTCCCCCCGTCTCTCCTCCCCCCTGCCATCTCTCCCTCCCCCCTCCGTCTCTCCCTACCATCTCTCCCTCCCCCCTCCGTATCTCCCTCCCATCTCTCCCTCCCCCCTTCCCCGTCTCTCCCTCCCCCCCTCCCCATCTCTCCCTCCCCCCTCCCATCTCCTCCCTCCCCCCATCCCGTCTCTCCTCCCCCCTTCCCATTTCGTATCCCCCCTCCCCCTAAAAGTCTCTCCCTCCCCCCTCCTGTCTCTCCCTCCCATCTCTCCCTCCCCCCTTCTCATCTCTCCTCTCCCCCGCTCCCGTCTCTCCCTCCCCCCTCCCATCTCTCCCTCCCCCCCTACCTCCCATCTCTCTCCCCTCCCCCCCTCCGTCTCTCCCTCCCCCCTTCTCGTATCCCCCTCCCATCTCTACCTCCCCCCTCCTGTCTCTTTCCTCCCATCTCTCCCTCCCCCCTTCTTCGTCTCTCCCTCCCCCCTCCCATCACTCTCCCTCCCCCCTCCCATCTCTTCCTCCCATCTCTCTCTCCTCCCCCCTTCTCGTAAAAAAAAAACCTCCCCTCCCTCCATCAAATCTCTCCTCCTCCTCCTCCCTCTTTCTCCAGCACAGTACAGAGAAAGACAAAGAGTTGTAAAGTAGTCAAAACACACACACACACACAAACACACCCATAAACACACCCATAAACACACACGTAAACACACACGTAAACACACAGGTAAACACACCCCCACAGCGACCACAGGAGTCCTGTTTTAATAAGTGGTTTATTCATACAGGTTCATACAGGTTAAAATATACTGAGGAGCAAACTGAAGGCAACACATGGAGGCTGAAGCCTGTGTCTTATTATACTACAATATAACATGTTCTACCTGTTCTCAAGCCTGTGTCTTGTTCTATAACATGTTATACCTGTTCTCAAGCCTGTGTCTTGTTCTATAACATGTTATACCTGTTCTCAAGCCTGTGTCTTGTTCTATAACATGTTATACCTGTTTCTCAAGCTGTGTCTTGTTCTATAACATGTTTCTACCTGTTCTCAAGCCTGTGTCTTGTTCTATAACATGTTTATACCGTGTTCTCAGCCTGTGTCTTGTTCTATAACATGTTCTACCTGTTCTCAAGCCTGGGTCTGGTTCTATAACATGTTATACCTGTTCTCAAGCCTGTGTCTTGTTCTATAACATGGTATACCTGTTCTCAAGCCTGTGTCTTGTTTCTATAACATGGTATACCTGTTCTCAAGCTGAGATGCCTGTGTCTTGTTCTATAACATGTTCTACCTGTTCTCAAGCCTGTGTCTTGTTCTATAACATGTTATACCTGTTCTCAAGCCTGTGTCTTGTTCTATAACATGTTATACCTGTTCTCAAGCCTGTGTCTTGTTCTATAACATGTTATACCTGTTCTCAAGCCTCGTGTCTTGTTCTATAACATGTTATACCTGTTCTCAAGCCTGGTCTTGTTCTAGCCTGTGTCCTTGTTCTATAACCTGTGTGTTTTACCTGTTTCTCAAAGCCTGTGTCTTGTTCTATAACATGTTCTACTACCTGTTCCTCAAGCCTGTGTCTTGTTCTATAAACATGTTCTACCTGTTCTCAAGCCGTGTGTCTTGTTCTATAACATGTTCTACCTGTTCTCAAGCCTGTGTCTTGTTCTATCCCCCTAAACATGTTCTACCTGTTCTCAAGCCTGTGTCTTGTTCTATAACATGTTCTACCTGTTCTCAAGCCTTGTCTTGTTCTATTAACATGTTATATACCTGTTCTCAAGCCTGTGTCTTGTTTCTATAACATGTTAATCCCTGTTCTCATCTAAGCCCTGTGTCCTTGTTCTATAACATGTTTCTATACACTTTCTCAAGCCTGTGTCTTGTTCTATAACATGTTCTAGTTCTACCTGTTCTCAAGCTGTGTCTTGTTGTCTATATAACATGTTCTACTGTTCTCAAAGCCTGTTTCTTGTTCTATAACATTGTTCTGTACCTGTTCTCAAGCTTGTTGTCTTGTTCTATAACATGTTATACCTGTTTCTCAAGCCTTTCTGCCTGTCTCGGACATGGCTTGTGTTCTAAATGGTGCACTAACTCTTGACCAGGTCCATAGGGGCCCACTCTAAAGTAGTGCACTATGAATGGGCCCAGGGTCTATAGGGGCCCACTCTAAAGTAGTGCACTATGAAGGGCCCAGGGTCTATAGGGGCCCACTCTAAATTTAGTGCACTATGAAGGGACCAGGGTCTATAGGGGCCCCACTCTAAAAGTAGTGCACTATGAAAGGGACCGAGGGTCTATAGGGGCCCCACTCTAAAGTAGTGCACTATGAAAGGGACCAGGGTCTATAGGGTGCCCACTCTAAAGTAGTGCACTATGAAGGGACCTCTAGGGTCCATAGGGGCCCACTCTAAAAGTAGTGCACTATGATAACTATATGGGGACCAGGGTCTATAGGGGCCGCACTCTAAAGTAGTGCACTATGAAGGGACCAGGGTCTATAGGGGCCCACTCTAAAGTAGTGCACTATGAAGGGACCAGGGGTTCTATAGGGGCCCCACTCTAAAATGTAGTGCACTATGACAGGGACCAGGGTCTATAGGGGCCCACCACATCTAAAGTAGTGCACTATGAAGGGACCAGCGGTGCCATTTGGTAAGCAGACATGGTGTTATAACTGTGAGTGAGGAGTGACTGTGTGACAATATAAAACAATATATATATATAATATACTGTTTATATAAATATCATAAATAAAAATACAACCTTTCTGTCCATGGGGCATGCAAGGCTCCGTGATGTCGTAGTCCGTTTTGCTTGTATCACAAGATCAAAAGAATGCATAGATGAACCTCTAGTTTTAATCAATAAAATGACTGATTGATAAAATGGGTTAGTTGATTGGTCTCCTTTCCCATCAACACTGTCTGCTAACACATATAAGTCACATGAACGTTCTGCAGTTTTCTACAACAACCATTGATACTTTTGATAATGATTAGCGTTTTGCAAAATTCCGGTAACTTTCCCCAAAATTCCCAGCTTTTCCAGTAATCTGGTTTGGAAGATTCCAAGAGGGAATGAACAGGTCATCTGGAATCGTCCAATCAGGATTTCTGGAAAAACCTGGGGAAGTTTGGGAAAGTTGCCGGAATTTTACAATCTTTAATATTGATAAATTGTGAAATGTTTCAGGAGAGACTCAAGGCCTTTCATCAAGAAATACAAAGAAGTGAGTCCCAAATGACACCCTATTCCCTATATAGTGCGCTACTTTGAGCAAGAACCCTATGTGAAATAGGGTGCAATTTGGGACTCGCCAAATAAACAACAAAATACATTAGAAATGAACAGATAGCTTATACAGGTGATAAATCCATGTCCAATGTTACACACAGATATACACTGTGAGTGTTTACTGGGGTCGGAACCCAAAATGTAAAGTGCTCAAAACTAAATGAATTTAGTTGTGCAAGACATTTTATAGAGAAAGGGTTAGTAGCATATTGTTTTTAAATATGTCCGACAATACAACAGCTGATTCAAAGGGGGGTCGTGGCGGATATCAACAAGTCCTTCTGTGGGTAGGATACACTTGTGGCTTTCCTTGTCAAAAGGAGGCTATGGAGGAGGGGGAGGACCATCTTTGGAGGAGGAGGACTGTCTATGGAGGAGGGAGAGGACCGTACTATGGAGGAGGAGGACTGTCTATGGAGGAGGGGGAGGACCGTGTCTATGGAGGAGTGGAGGACCGTCTATGGAGGAGGGGAGGACGTCGTCTAATGAGGAGGATGACCGTCTATGGAGGAGGTGAAGGAGGGGAGGTCTATGGAGGAGGGGAGGCCCGATCTATATGGAGGAGGGGAGGACTGTCCTATGGATGGAGGGAAGGATCGTCTATGGAGGAAGGGAGGACCCGTGTTGTGGAGGTGGATGACCCGTCTATGGAGGAAGGGGAAGGACCATCTATGGAGGAGGTGGAGGACCGTCTATGGAGGGAGGGGTAGGACCATCTATGGAGGAGGGGAGGAGACCTGTCTATGAAGGAGGGGAGTACCGTCTATGGAGTGATGGGGACCTGTTCCGTCCCTAAATATTTTTTTTTGAGGAGGGGAGGACCCGTCTATGGAGGAGGGGAGGACGTCTATGGAGGAGGTGAGAGGAGGGGAGGTCTATGGAGGAGGGGAGGCCCGTCTTGGAGGAGGGGATGACTGTCTATGGAGGAGGGAGGACGCGTCTATGGAGGAAGGGAGGACCGTTTTGTGGAGGTGGATGAACCGTCTATGGAGGAGGGGAGGACCATCTATGGAGGAAGAGTGGAGGACGCATCTATGGAGGGGAGGGGAGGACCATCTATGGAGGAGGGGGAGGACCGTCTATTTTATGAGGAGGGGAGTACCGTCTATGGAGGAGGGGAGTACCGGTCTATGGAGGAGGAGAGGACAATCTATAGGAGGAGGGAGGACCATCTATGGAGGAGGGCAGGACCGTCTAATGGAGGAGGGAGGGACCGTCTATGGAGGAGGGGAGGACCGTCTATGGAGGAGGGAGGACCGTCTATGGAGGAGGGGAGGGACCGTCTATGGGATGGAGGGAGGGACCGTCTATGGAGGAGGGGAGGACCGTCTATGGAGGAGGGGAGGACCGTCTATGGAGGAGGGGAGGACCGTCTATGGAGAGACGGGAGGACCGTCTATGGAGGAGGAGGAGGACCGTCTATGGAGGAAGGGAGGACTGTTTGTGGAGGTGGACGGACCGTCTATGGAGGAGGGAGGGACAGTCTATGGAGGAGGGGAGGACCGTCTATAGAGGAGGGGAGGACCCGTCTTATGGAGGAGTGGAGGGACCATCTATGGAGGAGGGGAGGAACCGTACTATGGAGGAGGGGAGGACCGTCTATGGAGAGGTAGGGAGGGACCGTCTATGGAGGAGGGGAGGACCGTCTATGGAGAAGGAGGGACCGTCTATGGAGTGAGGTGAAGGAGAAGAGGTCTATGGAGGAGGGGAGGGCCCCGTCTATGGAGGAGGGGAGGAATGTCTATGGAGGAGGGGATGACCGTCTATGGAGGAAGGGAGGACCGTTTGTGGAGGTGGATGACCGTCTATGGAGGAGGGGAGGACCATCTATGGAGGAGGTGGAGGACCGTCTATGGAGGAGGGGGGAGGACCGTCTATGGAGGAGGGGAGGACCGTCTAATGGAGGATGGGTGGGACCGTCTATGGGAGGAGGGGAGGGACCGTCTAAATGGAGGAGGGGAGGACCGTCTATGGAGGAGGGGAGGACCATCTATGGAGGAGGGGAGGACCATCTATGGAGGAGGGGAGGCCTGTCTATGGAGGAGGGAGGGACCGTCTATGGAGGAGGGAGAGAGACCGTCTATGGAGGATGGGGAGGACCCGTCTATAATGAGGAGGGAGGGACCGTCTTGATGGGAGGGTAAAGGGGAGGCACCGTCTAGGAGAGAGGGAGGGGACCGTCTATGGAGGAGGGGAGGACCGTCAATGGAAGATGGAGGGAGGGATGGACCGTCTATGGAGGAGGGGAAGGTGACCCGTCTATGTAGGAGTAGGAGGACCGTCTATGGAGGAGGGGGGCGTTTCTACGTTTTTCGGCCTGACATAGTCATTTTCGACTGTGCCATAAGCAGTGAGTTCCATGGTTTGTACCAAGGTGCCTGTGTTGTTCTGTCCGCTTCCATAGTTAATGCCAGGGTGTGGCGGTTTGTAGTAGCGTTTTTGTTTGTTTCCCAAGTTACTGGGGTTGTGCGGTCGTAGTCCCAAGCTGTTGTTGTTTGTTTAGTTTCCATGGTTTACTCTCTGGTGAGTCAGTGGCTGTGGGCAGCGGTTCTCTTCTGTTTTGAGGGTTGTCGATGAGGACAGCACTCTACACTGCCTCTCTTCACGCTGGTGGAGACACGCTGAGACACAGTCTCTCTCCTTCCACACCGCCATTAACCATGGTTACAACTCGCCGCTGCCCGGGGGGTGAGGAGCCGCCACGCCATAGGAGGGAAGGGGGTTCCACTCGGGCACTGTTCGCGGGAGGGGGGGTGAGCCAACAGGCACTTCTGATGTACCTTAACTAGAGGAGAGGGAGGCAGGTGGGGGGGAGGGGGGGGGGAGAGAGAGAGAGAGAGAGAGAGAGAAGAGGGAGAGAGAGAGAGACAGAGAGTGAGAGCCATTATGATCAAGTTGCGCGCTGTTAATGATCAGGCCTGTTGAGCCCTGGCGACACACGAGGTGGGGGAACCCCATTAATTGATCAGGCCCCTGGTTTTGTAGGACCTGGGGGACACCGAGGTGGGGGATAACCAATTAATTGAATCCAGGCTCCGTTTTGACCAGTGGGACAGACCAGGTGGTGTTTGTACCAGTTTAGATGGTGGTCCCCCGGCCCCTGTTTTTTAGACCTGGTACACACCGGTGGGGACCATTTAGTGTGGGATCGGGGCCCCCCTGTTTAGGAGATGTGCAGGAGACACCAGTGTGGACACCCATTAATGTGAATCAGGCCCTGTTTTAGGACCTGGAGACACGCACGGTGTGGTTACCCATTTATTAACAATGCCCCCCTGTTTTTAGCACCCTGGGGACAAACCAGGTGGGGACCATTAAATGATCAGGCAGGGCCCCGTGGTTAGACAACCGTGGGGGACCTCCACGTGTGTCGGGCCACCTTAATGATCAGGGCCTGTTTTAGGGAGACCCTGGGAACACCAGGTGGGTACCATTAAGAGCCAGTGGCCCTGTTTTTAACCTGGTGTGTACACCGGGGTGTTGGGACCATTAAATGAATCAGGCCTACATTTTATTTTTTAGACCTGGGTAACCCCAGGGTTTGAGGAGGTAACCCTTAATGAATCAGGGCCCTGTGTTAGAGACTACTGGGGACCAAGCCCAGGTTGGGGTACAATTAAGGATTCAAAGCCCCTGTTTTGTTTTAGACCTGGCACACCAGGGTGGGTGACCATTAATGAATACATGCCGCCCTATGTTTTACCCAATATGGTATCACCTATGTTTGGGTAACCACTTTAACAGAATCAGCACACTCTTGGTTTTTTTTCAACCAGCTTAGGAAGTACCCACCTGGAATGAATTTCGATAGCAGGTGTTGTGTGGTATACCATTAATATTGTGGAATTTTATTTCCTTCTTATGCGTTTTCAGCAATCTGTGTTGTTAGGAACCTGGGACAGCCAGTTGGGGGTACCATTTTTAAGTTTTAAATGGTAGATGACCCAAGTCCCATATTAGCCGGGCAAAGAACAGCTCAAATAAGCAAGTGACACGACAGTCCATCCTTAATTTAGACATCAGGTCTTCAATACTGATTTTTTTAAGACCCTGGGACCCCAGTGGGGAACCAAATGACAGGAGCCCACCAGCTAGATTAAGAACCGCTCTCATGAGACCCGCCAGCAGGAATGGTGGACCAGAGTTACCTGTGATTCAGAGTGCCCCTGACATTTTTTGTAAGACCTTGGAAATACGAGAATCCAGAAGTAGTTTGAGGGGGGAGGGAGAGGGGGGTGCTGATGGGTTATGAGGGGATGTGGTTGTGGTGGTGCACGGGGGGGTACGAACGTCCAGGGAGGAAGTTTTGCAATCCATACCAGTACTAAAGGACGCAATGGTAAGATAGCATGCTTGGGCCGCAGCTATTACGAGGCCTAGACCTATTAGACCCATGCCATGCTAGCCTGTGGTCTAGAGTCTAGAATATTAAAGGTGTACTGTCCACCAGGCATGCAAAGGTGCTCCTTTACATAGATCTACGATAGTATAAGAGTTTGTGTACTTCCACCATATGCAAGTAAGCATCCTGGGTTATGGTGTGGGGGTGCTACGATTATTATACTGTCTGTAAACTTATTACCCTGCCCATGCACCCTTAAACTGGATTCTGACATTATAGAGTGTTACTGCACCAATATGCCATGCCATCTGCGTAGCCTTAGTGGGATAGTCATTCTAGAATTCATTAGAACAGTGTACCAACACCATCAAGCAGCCCTGTTTAATGACTGCCTCAGAGAGCAAAGTCGCAGCGTGATGGTTCCCATGCACCAGAACACAATACCATCTCATGAAGTTGTCCCCCCCGTGCGCTCTCGCCCGCCATTGGGTGAAGCGCAGAACCGCAGTGGGGAACAGGCATGTCCCCCCCTCCCTCAGCCCCCATGGAAAGGGACTCAGGAAACCTCCCCTTGCCACGCTCAAAACAACAAACGCGGGTTCCGCCTCCCTCCCACTCGTGTCCAAGCTGTCCGTAAGTAAACACCGGCTATTTGAAGGAGTACAAACAACAGACACACACACATCAGTTGTTTTAACGCTTCGCAGGTTTACTAACATGATTCCAACACACACACAAAGATAGATACGATGTCTTCAAAAAGAGCGGGGAGAGAGTAGAGAAAGGGGAGAGAGGCGAAGAACCCTGGAAGGGGAAGGTGTGTCCAAAACGTCAACTGAATAAATGGTTGATGTTTTGGATGTGTAATTGACCATGCCTGCAGCCTGTACATTGTGCTAGTATGTTACGCTTGTGTTGGTTTTGCTTATGCGTGTACATAGATCTAGACATTATCGAGTGTACTCACCACGTAAACAACTGGGCCACGGTTGGGTGTCCTAGAGTCTACTCATCCGTGGATGTGCCTGATACATAATCTATATACGCTAGTTCCTATTCGCCCGCCGTGTCGCCTGTACATATGCCTAGACCTTCTAGTGTCCACTGGGGGCACAGGGTAGTGCCTGTACATAGTCCGTGAGGTTAGAGAGTGCCAACTCACATCATGCACCTGTACCATGATACTATAGTCCAGAATGTACACACCATGTTTGCAGCCTTACATGGATGTAGATGGTGTGGTGTGTGTTGTCACCATGTTTGCAGGTGTGTACATAGTTCTGTATGTTTTTGAGTGGTACTCACCATGCAGGTGTCCATGTGGTGTTGGATGTAGATGGTGTTGAGTTTTTTGTGTGTGTGTGAAGTGTGTACATAGATGTATGATTATAGAGTTGTGCTCACCGTGCATGCCAGCCTAGTACGTTGGATCTAGACAGTATGTGTGTGGTGAGTGTGCATGTTTGGGTGTTTTGTAGTTGGGTAATGTGTGGTGTGTGGTGTTTGTGCGCGTGTGTACAATGGAATGTGGTTATGTGGGTACTCACCATGCATGGGGCCTGTGGGTGGTGGTTGATGTTGTGTGAGTGGTGTCCACCATGCCATAGCGGTGTGTACGTTGATGTGGGTGTTGGTGGTGGTGGGTTGAGAGTGTCTAGCGGTGTGTGGGTAGATGTATATGTGATAGAGTGTAGTCTGTGTGGCATGGGTGGTGTGGGGGGTCTGATGGTATAGAGGGGGGGTGGGGTGTGCATGTTGCCTGGAAATAGATGTGGGTGGTGTGTGTGTGTGTTGTCAGGGTGTACAGTTTGTCAACATGTGTGGGGTGGTGGGGTGTGTGTCTGTGTGCTGTGCGTGTACATGGATCTTGATGTGACTTGCGTGGACGTGCCATTGACGCGTGCATTGTGTGAGGTGGGTGTGTGGTGTGAGAGTGTGGGGGGTGTGTTGTGTGTGTTGTGTGAAATTGGTGTGGGGTGGTGTGAAGTATGGGGCGTATCTGCGTAGTTTACCGTGTGTTCAACATGTGTGTGTTGGTGTACATGGGTGGTGGTATTGTAGTGTGTTGTCACTGGTGTGAAGAAGCCTGTCACGGGCCTAATAGGGTCGTCCATGCTACAGGCCACCCTCATAAAGCATGACACTCATAGCGTGTCACTCGACTCCGTCCATGATGAAGGCAAGCAGTGGATTTCCCTAGCTTACATCCTTGAAGGAGTGTGGGACTCTTTGTCCTGGACCCCAGCACACCTATATGGGATCCTCCACCTCCTCCTGGGATAGCAGTATAGAAGGTGATCCAGACAACGTATACATGTGATACGTATGGGTACGTACGCGTATGATGCAGGTTAATATTGGGACATAACAGTTTTGATGAGGCTCATCATGAGGGATGCGTGAAAGAGAGTGTGAGAGGACGAGGTATAGTGTTGGTGGTCCAATTATGGGGATACAGGTAAGTATGGGATACCCAGGTAGTGCGTGGTAAGTAAGGTAGCATCATCAGCCACGTTGAGTTACATTCTGTATGGTTCCTCTTAATACTGGAAGATCGAGTCCACTGGGTTCGCAGTAAAAAAGATTGTGGAAACCTAGCAGTCACGGTCAGTGGGATCAGTATAATGGGGAGTAACCAACTATCATGGGACGTAGCGTATTATCGGGATAAGCCAGTAATATGGCTAATGTGTGTGTGTGTGGTGTACCTATATAGTGGTGGAAATTAAACAGTAGTATGGGACGAGGCAGTAATAGGGGGATATAGCACCGTTAAAATTGGGACCAGATACAGTCTTTGGAGTGGGGAAATCCGCATGTGATATGGCCTTATTATGGGAATACCAGTATATGTGGGATACAGTATATGGGATGCAGTATATGGGTACAGTATATAATGGTATACAGTAATAGGGGATTACAGTTTAGGGACTATGGCTATTGGGGCATCCAGTATATGGCATATAAGGGATTCGATAAAGTATGTGGGGATTACATGTATATAGTGTGGGCTTACAGTATTGGGCAGTAGCATTATATGCTAATATGGGTGCAAACATCTATAAGTATTGGTATACCATTATATTGGATACAGTAATATGGCTTTAGTTATGGGAAACTTAGCAGTAATGATGGCTATATGGGATCATAACAGTAATATTGGGGAACAGTATAATGGCTATACAGTATATATGGGGGAATTTAGACAGTAAAAATTTGATATACAGTATATAGATGGCCTTATATGGGATACAGGTATATGGTATGCAGTGATAGGGGGATAACAGTATAGTGGATTAGCAATTAATATGGTCGGATACAGTGAGTATGGCTGATATTGATACGTATATGGGATAAGCAGTAAATAAGATACAGTAGTACCGTAAACAGTCTAGGGCTATGATGGGTGATTCAGTATATGGGATCAAAGGGTTATAATGGGAATACTAATATTTCCCCATAGGGGGGGTAACAAGATAAACTGTGATAGCGAGTATAGTGGGCTACTTGTATGGGATGCCTATATGATGGGAATTACACTAATAGGTGGGTATACTGTTTGGGGATACAGTGTTAAACATGGGATACATGGTAAATATGGGATACAGGTAATATGTGATGCAGTATCTTGGGACTTTACCGTCATTATGGGGATGTGACAGTTAATTATGGGATGTCAGTATAAAGGGTGAATACTGGTAAATATGGAGTACGGATTATGAAATGGCAGTATATGGGAGTTTAACAGTTATATGTATGGCATTATCGGGAGGGACAGTAAATAAGGGGGGGATACAGTATATGTGTTGTGTGGTTGCGGTATATGGCGATGAGCCGTATATTGGGATGACATAGACGGGTAATTTGCGTAAAAATATGGGAAATACAGTATGGTAGTGGATACAGTAATTATGGGAATCGCAGTATATGGGGAATACCACATATGTTTTTAGAGTAGCAGGGTATATGGGATACAGGATAGCTGTATGTGCTGATACAGTATAGGTTGATTGCGAGTATATGGGATAGAATCTATGTGTGCGCAGTAGATGGGAATAGCTAGTAGAGAGGGAATCCAGTAAGACTTATTTGTATATGGGCCTGCAGTATATGGGACACAGTATATGGGATACAGTAGTAATGGGGATTACAGTTGATATGGATAAACAAGTATAGAATGGCGGGATATGTATACAGTATTAAGGGATGGTCAGTATATGGGGAATACGGATAAACTGGCGGATCATATACGTGGTAGTACTAGGGATACGGAATGACATATCATTATTTGGAAGATCAGTCGTGATATGTGTGGAAAGTGCATGGCTACATACGGGAATAACAGTAATAATGGGATAGGCCGAGTAAATGTGGAAGTAAAGGGATAGCAAGTATCTTGGTATAAGCAGTATATGGTGTGCAGTATCATATGATGCGTATAATGGATACAGTGGTAATAGGGGCAAGCCCAGTATAATATGGCGGAAAGCGAGTGATTCTATGGGATGAACATGTATATGGGAATAGCAGTATAGTGGGAATACAGGTAAGAATGGGGATAAATCAGTTAAATAGGATATGAAGGTCTGTGCACGTATATGGGTAAAAATAAGCAGGGTTCAACTCGTGTGATAGCAGTGCGATGGGGAATTACAGTAATATGGGATCACAGTAATTATGGGAAATTGCAGTTAACATATGGGGATCGTAATATCGGGGAGTACAGTTAAGGGGATTGGCAGTATATGGATTACAGTAAAATATGGGAATGCAGTAAACAGTATATTGAATACAGTCGTTGGGATTAGCGTAAACATCTGGGATGCCAATGTATATGAGATAGCTGAGTTCATATGGAATACATTTTAATATGGGAGTACAGTAAATATGTGATGGCGTATATGGGAATTACATTCAATGGAATGCCAGTATATGGGAGATAAGGTATAGGGGATAACAGTAGATGGGAAATTAGCATTCATATTGGGACCAGTCAAATTAGTGGGAATGCATATATTGGATAACTAGTATACAGTGATATATGATAACAGTATAACAGTATATTGGGAAATTACTGTTACATATGGGGAACGATTTCAGTATATTAGGATACACAGTGAATATGGGAATGCGTAGCTGGGATACAGTATATGTGATACAGTATAATGGGATTTTTTACGAGTATATGGTAACACAGTAATAATGAGATCCAGTTACATTATTGTGTGTGATACACATAATATGGGAATCCCCAGTATATGGGAATTAACAGTAGTATGGGATCCGTAAAAGAATATGGTAAAATACCGTAAAAAAAATATGGGGCCACAGTTGATGAAATAGGGATACAGTTAATGACAGTAAATATGTGGATTCAAGTAATTAATGGGGATAGCGAGTAAAATGGATAAAGTATATGGGATACAGTTTATGGGATACAGTATATGAGATACAGTTATGGGATACAGTCATGGGATGCAGTATATGGTATACAGTATTGGAAATATCAGTATATGGGATTCTGTATATGGGATAGCAGTAAGTGGAGCAGTATATGGGATACAGTAGATGGGATGCAGTATATGGGATACAGTATATGGGATCAGTAGATGGGATACAGTATATGGGATACAGTATAATGGGATACAGTATAATGGGATGCAGTATATGGGATACAGTATATGGATGCAGTTAATTGGTATACAGTATATCAGATGCGTATATGGATGCAGTCTATGGGATACAGTATAATGGGATACAGTATAATGGGATACAGTATATGGGATACGATATGGATACAGTATGTATAAACCTGTATTTAGATCGTAAGGTAGGTAGGTAAGTTTTTAATTTTAGTAAGTTATTTAGGTTTCCTTAGGAATTATTGTAGGTAAGGTTTTGTTTTACGTATTTTTAAGTATATGTGACGAACGGCGGAGCCCGGTCGCCGTCACGAGGCTAGCTATCTGGCGTAGCACTGGTAAATGTTTATTGTTATTTATCTGTTTAGTGGGCAATGGTGAGAGTGTTCCCCATGTTCATGGCTACCATGTATTAAGGTCGATGTATGTAGTTAGCTGTATTAGGTATTGTATTTTTTATTAGGTTAGTATTGTTTTGTTATGGTAGGTTTCCGTAGGTAATTGTAGGTTAGTAATCGAAGCACGAGCTATTAGCTAGCGGGTAGCTACTGGTAACGATTAGCAACGCTGGAGAGCTTTTTCCAATGTTACATGTGCTGCTAGCCAACGTTTAATTTCCTTGCTGCGTTAGCGTTTGAAAGGAACTAGACACGGACCTGAATTCTCTGTTTAGTGTGCTAACACACTCTTTCTTGCCAGTTTTGTTGTAACAAGTATTGGTGCTAAATTGTGGTGTTAATGGATGCTAGCCTTGGCAGTGTTGGCTACTCGGCGTCATAGCTCAGGCGGCTTAGTGGGTTGTTGTTTGTAGTATACTGTGTCTTGGCAGTGTCTTGGGCGTAGTATACGGCTGTAGCAGCTCGAGAGCGAGATAACTAGCCGTTTCTTTCGCATTACAGGAGTCAGGTCACACAATAGCCACAATAGCCAATGTGAAAGCCGGCCTTCTTCAAACTTGTGTGTGCACAGTAGCCATTGCGAGGTACCCAACACGTGGTGCTATTGTACTAGTAGCTAAATACAACTACTTGTCCTAGGCTACCACTTTAATCATTGCTCGTCATGAAAGGAAATTGACTTCAGACCGAATGAGTTTTAGTGTGTTACCAACACTATTGGTGTGTCTTGGCAGTGTCTTCGGCTATGCGCTACTAGCAACAAGCTGACCTAGCCGACTGCTGTCGTGGTAATGTCCAGAGTCCAACACAATACCAATTGTGGCAGGAGCACGAAGCTGAGCTAGGCTACCGTACTGAAGATCACGTGGTGTTGCTATCTAACCCAATGGACATGGTTAGCGGTTTTCAAAAGAACTTGTCCTACTAGACAACGTGTTTATGAATGCTGCGTCATGTAAGTGTGCTTGACACAGACACGAATGATCTGTTAGTGTGTTTATCCAACTATTGGTGGTTGGGTTTGAGTGTGGGGGGTGTTTTGGTGTTAAACCGATTGTGTTCCATTGTTGATTGGAAACGTGCTTAGTATTTGGATGCTAGCTTGCTAGTTAGCTTGGTGTCATAATTAGCTAGCTGAATTAAAGTGGGTTGAGTCTATTCCTTTAAACAATTGAACCGCCTCTGTGAGTTCACAAACCAATTTCTATGATTTATTAGCAAGGTGGAAGTTGCTGTGAGAGTTTTTTCAGTTCGGTTTCAGGCGGGTGGTGGTTCAGTGAAACAATTTTTAGTGTTCGTCTGAGGTAGAAGTTTTTGGTGTGGAATGCCCTGCTCTCCTCTCCACGGATCCCAGATGCTTAGCTCATTTCATTCCGATGCTCCTCTGCATTTTTTGTAGCCATCTATTTGCTACAGTGCCTGTCAACTATGCCTTCTGCCTATCCCTGTTCGTCTCTCCTCTCTGCACAGGCTAGTTACACAAACGCACCCATCACACCGTGCGCTTGCACGCTGCCTCTCTAACACTGGTGGTCCTGGGTCCCGCACGCCACACCCACGTGGAGTTTCCAGGGTCGCAGGCAGGACATAGCCGCTCTGGACTGCCGTTCTGGCTGCCAACAAAAGCTGACTTCATCCCAGCCTATGCCAAACCTCCAGTCCCTCGACTTCCTGTCGCTGATGGACTAGGAAACTGGGTCTTGAGACATGGATGCCCCATTCTGAAATACACGCGCTACTCCTACTGCTCTCATCCCCCTCGTCTGACTCATGTGTTCTCAAGCATACCCTCAGAGCATCTGGTCTAGTAGGGGTGGTGGGTACATTGAATCCTCATGCTCTCTTCCTAAGTAGTGACGTTCGCAATTTTTCCCGCTAATGCCTCTATCTGTCTATCTCCTCATTTGAATCGCTTATGGCTGCTCACAGAGTCACTAGCCTTCCACTTTAGGGCTTTAATATCCTTGTCATCTATCGCCGCTTCGTCAGGTTCGCCTTGGAGTAGTTCATCAATGAGCTTGACAGCCTTGATAAGTTCCCTTCCCTGGAGGATTGATTCATAAGACACACGCCTGCACAGTTTTGGGGGATTTCGAACCTCCGCTATGTCGGGCACATTTGGGCCTGCATTTCTCTCAATGCCTCTTCTTCTTTCCTACTATCCTCGTGTCAACATGATGATTAAGTGTATAACTTCTTTTAGTATCGTGGCAATCACGCTTAACAGGACTGGCTCGTACCTCAAATCACGCGTACGGGCCCGCCGCTATCTCACTAGAGGTTGCAGGCATATTACCGCTGTACCCTCATCTTCACTAGATGTATCTGTGCTCCTCTTTACTAATCTCACTCCTGCAACTCCGCTTCCAAGTTCTTCTCGCGACCACTACTATTGTTTGCCTTTTCTTCTTCTCACTGTCTCTCTTCCCAGCGCACTATCTCACTCTGCCCCTACAAAGATGGTAAGTGCGTTCTTCGCCGCAACCTTTCGCTCTCTCTCCTCCACACGACTCTCGGATGGTTCGCTCTTCCATCCTTATGCATGGCTCTTCCCTCATGCTCAAATCACTTGCTGCGCTCCAATCTGCCTGATTCTGGCGCTCCTCAAGAAAACCATCAACCACTCTACTTCATGTCCTCTCGCTTCCTGGCATCCTTTGACACTAAATGCTCTGTCGGGGCCCCTATCCGCGTAACCGGCCGACTCTGCGGTTAAAATTCCAAAGCCACAGGCAAACAAAAAAAAAAAAAAAAAAACCGTCCAGCTCCGTTGGTCTTGATGACTCATTGGGCGAAGTCGTCAACTAGACATGAAGCTCTTCGGGCTTAGCGGAGAGGCGGAATGGAAGTAAAACTAAACGTCCCTGGCACGTACTCTGGCATCTTTCACAAATCGCCTCGCTCTATAACATATTTCTTCATCTGTTCTGCTGGCTAGGCCACCTTCTACACTCTAATCCAATCATCTGCCCTCTAACCCTAGGAAGCTCTTGCCACATTTTCTCCTCCCTATGGGATGCAGATTGGGATGCAGTATATGGGATACAGTAATATGGATACAGGATATGTGAACTCGTATATGGATACAGGATATGGGATGCGTATATGGATGGGATTACAGTATATTGGATACAGTATATGGATACAGTATATGTCAATACAGGTTGGGATACAGTATATGTGATACAGTTATGGGATGCAGTATATGGATACAGTATATGGGAGATTTCAGTATATTGGATAACAGTATCTGTGATCAGTTATGTGGTGCAGTATATGGGATACAGTATATGGATACAGTATATGTGATGCAGTATTATGGGTACGTATATGGGGATACAGTATTGGGATCCATTAATGGGATACAGTATATGGATACATTATATGGGGATGCAGTATATGGGAAACAGGATATGTGATCACATATATGGATGCAGTATATGGGATGACAGTATATTGGGATGTAGGCAGTATATGGTATACATTAATATGGGATACAGTATATGGGATACATATACAGTATATATGGTGATCAGCAGATATGGGATACAGTAATAATGGTATGCAGTATATGGTATGCAGTATATGGGCATCCAGTAGATAAGTGGATGCAGTATGATGGGATACAGTATATGGGATACAGTAAATGGGACAGTTATGGTGCCGTATATTGGTACATATATGGGGAATGCCGTATATTGGATACAAGTATTGGGATGCCGTATATGGTGCAGTATATGGGATATCAGTATATGGATACAGTCATGGGATACAGTATAATTGGATACGTATGTATAAACCCATGTCTTTAGATCTATGTAGGTAGGTAGGTTAGTTTATTTAGTATTTATTGAGGTTTCCTCCGTAGGCATTAATTGTAGGGTGAAGTTTTGTTTACGTATTGTTTAAGTATTGTTTCGCGAGCCCGGGCGAAGCACGAGGCTAGCTAGCTTGCGGGTACTAATGGTAATGTTTATGGTTTATTATCTGTTTAGTGCAATGGTGGAGAGTTGTCTCCCAATGTTAATGTGCTACCATGTTAGGTCGTAGGAGGTATTTAGCTGTAGTTAGGTATTGTATTTATTATAGGTTCGTATTGTTGTTATTTTGTAGGTTTCGTCGTAGGTAATTGTAGTTAATATCGAAGCACGAGCTGCTAGCTAGCGGGGTAGGCTACTGGTAACGATTAGCAACGCTGGAGCTTTTCCCAATGTTAATGTGCTGCTAGCCAACGTTTATTTCTTGCTGCGTGTCTGCGTTATGAAAGGAACTCGACACGGACATGAATTATCTGGTTAGTTTGCTAACACACTCTTGCCAGTTTGTTTGTAACCAAGTATTGGTGGCTAAATTGTGGTGTTAAAATGGAATGCTAGCTTGCTAGTTAGATACGGCGTCATAGCTAGCATCGTGGGTTGTTGTGGGTAGTTTACTGTGTCTTGGAGTGTCTTCGGCGTGCCGTCGTGTAGCACGAAGCAGCTACTAGCTTTTTTTCGACAGAGTCAGATCAACACAGTAGCATTGTGTGCCGGTTGTAGCACGCAAAGCCTAGCTAGCTAGCCCTTCTTCACACAAGTCAACACAGTGGCCATTGGCTAGCTACCCAACACGTCCAGACTAACTGTATACTGTAGTAGCTAACTACAATAT
>CM072220.1:4280630-4335630 GCA_036851935.1 Coregonus suidteri
ATGATTTTTCTGGTCCGGCCCACTTGGGAATAGATTTTCCTCCATGTGGCCCCTGAGCTAAAATGAGTTTGACACCCCTGCTCTACCAACTGAGCTACATCCCTGCCGGCCATTCCCTCCCCTACACTGGACGACGCTGGGCCAGTTGTGTTCCGCCCCATGGGTCTCCCGGTCGATTCGAACCAGGATCTCTAGTGGCACAGCTAGCACTGCGATGCAGTGCCTTAGACCACTGCGCCACTCATGTATAGCCAAATAATACAATATAATTCTTAAAGGGATACTTCAGGATTTTGGCAATGAGCCCTTTATCTACTTCCCCAGAGTCAGATGAACTTGTGGATACTATTTGTATGTCTCTGTGTCCAGAATGAAGGAAGTTAGACGCTAGCGTTAGCGCAATAACTGGAAGTCTATGGCAGGCATTGCGCTAACGCTAGTTAGCAATTCCGCTAGCGCTCGTTAGCAACTTCCTTCAAACTGCACACAGAGATATAAAAATGGTATCCACGAGTTCATCTGACTCTGGGGAGGTAGATACATCCCAAAGTATCCCTTTAAACAGATAGGCAGAGAATTAACAGGAGCAAGGATTATTATCTGACCATTTCATTTCAACCTAGCAATCTCCCTTCTTACAATCAGCCTTACAGTTAAGAAAAACTGAATAAATAAATAGAGCTCAGTATAACCAACACTCAAACAAAATGGTAGTCTAAGGTTTTCCGGAAACGACACATTGTAGATGTCACCCTTTAGATTAAGATTTTTCTGCAGTGTGAAGAAGGGAACATCTCTGAGACAGACAACACTTGGCTGGACTCCAGAAGGAAGGCACAAAAGTGGACATCCCAAAACAACTTGGGGAAGGACAGTAGAACAGTAGAGGACATTCCAAAACAGTTGGGGAGAACAGGAGAACAGGAGAACAGGAGAACAGTAGAACAGGAGAATAGTAGAACAGGAGAACAGTAGAACAGGAGAACAGTAGAACAGTAGAACAGTAGAACAGAACAGTAGAACAGGAGAACAGTACAACAGGAGAATAGTAGAACAGCAGAACAGTAGAACAGTAGAACAGCAGAACAGGAGAACAGTAGAACAGTAGAACAGTAGAGGACATCCCAAAACAACTGAGGAGAACAGCAGAACAGCAGAACAGCAGAACAGTAGAACAGTAGAACAGCAGCAGAACAGCAGAACAGTAGAACAGCAGAACAGTAGAACAGTAGAACAGTAGAACAGTAGAACAGTAGAACAGCAGAACAGTAGAACAGTAGAACAGCAGAACAGCAGAACAGCAGAACAGTAGAACAGCAGAACAGTAGAACAGTAGAACAGCAGAACAGCAGAACAGTAGAACAGCAGAACAGTAGAACAGTAGAGGGAAACTAAAGAAACTAAAGAAACTGAAGGCCTAATAGGCTTTAGACCGTCAAAGTGGACAGGTCTTTTCTCTGGCTTATGGGCACAAAGACGATCCCAAGGTAACGTTGACCTGCAACAGAAAGGACCACAATGTGCCTGTGTTCAATCAAACAGGTCTTTGAGCGAACACGAACTCTCCATTTTCAACAAGGTCTTGAAAAAACCTCTTCACACTTCCCATATCTGCATCCCAGAACATCTTCTCGAACTGATGACGGTCATCATCATCGTCACCATCGCCATCGTCATCACCATCATCATCATCATGGCCATCTCCATCACCATCATCATCATGGCTTCTCCTCGTCATCCACATCATGTAATGGTGATCCCTCGTCTCCTTCTTCATGTCATGGATTTCCCTCCTCATCATCATGGCTCCATCACCATAACCATGGCTCCCCTTGGCGTGGTCTGTGAACGCTGACAGATTGAACTTGAAGTGAACTGGAATGTCCTCAGTGTTGATATGTTTAAAGAGTTGCCTTCCATCTGCGTGAGTCAACAGGTTCAGCATCTTCCTTTTTTCCCCCCCATATCTTCATTTCTTTACAATCTTTAGAGTCTACGTCACTAAACTCCGCCGCATTGCACACATCGCACAGCGCATTGACCCTGATCTGGCTCAAATCAAACGATCTACACTTGTCTTGTCTATCGTAGATAATGGTGAGGGAGAATGGGATCTGAAATCCATCCTGGTGATTGATTTCGTAAAATCATTTCACGCACCTTGTCGTCTTGGGGTAGCTTGAAACGGAACCCATTCTCCCACTGAACTCCCAGGATGTAGTTGACCATGAGCTCCATCACCTGGTCTTCGTCTCCCAGCAGATAGATTGTCCTCCTGCTCCTGGCGCTCTGCTCTCCAAACCTGAGCCTGGCTACTTTATTCACCAGCTTCGATTGTTTCCATGGGGATCTCATAAACAGACGGCGAGCCAGAGCGCTTCAGTTCACTCTTTTTTCCTTTCACGGCTTCAGCCAATCGTGTGGCGTTTTGAGAGAGTGGCGACGATGACTGGTGTGCTCCACTTGCTGATTCCAGCTTCACCGCAGTCCTATCTCACTCTCGCCATGTACTTTGTGAGCGACTGCAGTCCGGCAATGATGCAGACGTTGTCTTTAGAAGTCCTCTTCATCCACTCCGCCTCCTCCTCCTCCTCCTCCTCACTCTCTTCAGTGGGCAACTCTTTGTATTCTACCACATAGTTCTGAATCTTGACCCCTTGTCCAATCACAGCCGGCTTTGGACAGCACACCATGAGCTCAGTGGAGTAGGCTTTGATTTCAGGCTTTACTGGGACGGCAGGAAGGCAAGGTCTTGATGATGTCACTAACCTCGCTGTCTGGACCAAGGCCTAAGGAACACACGGCTCTGTATTTGAACTTGTACCCTGTACTGGGAAGCAGTCCAGACACTGGGTAGGCTGTGTCGGTTTCAGACGTCTTCTCGCTGCTCCATCCATCTTTCTCATCAACACAGTATTCTATCAGGTAGTGGGTGACATCACGGGCTCCCCTGTCAGGAGGGAGCAACTCCAGCGTCACGCTGTTGTGAGTTCTGTCACGTGCTGTGGGCTTCTCAGGTTTAGACGGAGGCTCCAAATGCTCGTTTCTTTTGGATCCGTTCTCATAAAAGGTAAATGCTGGCTCCTTCTTGTTCCCTGTCGTTAACGGAGGCCAAGAGGAAACGTGTCTGTGTGTCTTCTTTGTTAGCTTCTGCAAAATCTTTGAAAAGTCCAGCTTGCTTGTCCATGTCCTCAAACACGTCATCGGAGTGGTACCATCTTGTCAGATCAGATTTAACTGGCATTAAGGCTTGTGAGTTCTCAGAGCTTGGGGAATCCAAAGCTGACAGGACAGGGTCCTCACACCCCAGAGAGGTGAAAGTGAAACATATAACACGCTTCACCTTTGAGTTCAAGACCTCTTTGTCAAGTCCCCTCTTCGATGTGACTATCTTGGCGGAACACGTCCGACTGTAGTCCTCTGTAATCATCCTTAGGAATCGATCAACCACATTGATCTCTCTCTCAATGCGATCCATACATTCACTGAGGATGTTGCTGTTGAAACGGAATTCTTGCTGCTTCTTCAAGAAGTCGGACAACACACTCTCTTCCTTTTCTCCCCCTCTAATAGACGGAAGGAGGTCCGCCAAAGTAGTCTTCAAATGCTCTGTGAAACACAGCTTTTTGAAAGTTTTCACTTTGGCATCAATTTCCTTGAAGTATTTTACTGGCTTGCTTCTCAATGCATCGTTGCATCTCATCTCCAGCTCACTAAGGTCTTCCAGCGCAGTCTGCCATTGGTCAACTAAGCTTCCACTGATCTGACGAACCATCTGGGCGGCAGTCGGGTCAAAGGCTTTTAACGGAAGTAGATTCACTTGCACAGGAACCCCCTCACCTACCTTCTGAGGCAAGGTTTTGTAGGTGTCCACGGCATCTTGAAAAGATACAGGATTGTTTTCCAGAAGAACGTCCCCATGGAATCTACAAGAGAACTTCTCCGTTTTAGTTTCAGAAGTGTTCTTCACGTCTAAAGCACCCTCACCCCCGAAAGAAACATTGGGAAAACTATTGAACATCACTTTCAAGTTTCCCTCGACGTCTTGACGGTCCTCTTCACTCGAGACCTCACGATCAAACACAAAGAAAGCATTTGCTCCATAAAGTATACCTGTAACCACATGTGTGGCTATGCCTTGCCTAAAAACATCCTTGTACTTTATGTGTTCCTGCCCAAGGTGGTTCATGGCCAGTTGAGTGTTTTTCTTAGTAGTGGTGTACCAGAGTGTCACCCTCGCCTGATTCTGAGACTCTTTAACATCTTTCAAGTACTTTGCCGATCCCTCAACCTTAACCAGCCCTGCCAAACAGCTCGCTTTGAGAGAGCCGTTCACATTTAACAGAGAGTATTTGTCAGACGTAGAGTCAGATGTGATGAGTTTGAAGTCGGTGAAAGGCTCGTCTGTTGTAATGATGTCCCTTCTGAGTGCTTCCTGGTCCCACAGCGTCAAGCCTGTAATCAGAGGAGACAAACCAAACACTAACAGTTACTTTAATGTGTGTGGGGATGACTGAGTGAGTGAGTGAGTGAGTGAGTGAGTGAATGAGTGAGTGAATGAGTGACTGAGTGAGTGACTGAGTGAGTGACTGAGTGAGTGACTGAGAGTGACTGAGTGAGTGAGTAGTGACTGAGTGAGTGAGTAATGAGTGACTGAGTGAGTGACTGAGTGACTGACTGAGTGACTGAGTGAGTGAGTGAGTGACTGTGTGAGTGACTGAGTGACTGAGTGACAGAGTGACTGAGTGACTGAGTGACTGAGTGATTGACTGACTGACTGACTGACTGACTGACTGACTGACTGAGTGAGTGAGTGAGTGAGTGAGTGAGTGAGTGAGTGACTGAGTGAGTGAGTGACTGAGTGAGTGAGTGAGTGAGTGAGTAGCGAGCAAGCGTGCTACCTGGAATGAGGTGATCATTGCGACAGTCATACAGCATTCCCAGGGAGAAGGGCCGTCCCAGTGCTGCTAGAGTCAGGGTTGGGTTTGAGCCAGGATCCATAGTAGAAACTCACTGGTGGTGAGAATGAAACAAACAGAATAACATGACACCTCACCGCTCACTGCTTTCCACACTGCCGCCGACTACAGTGAGGGAAAAAAGTATTTGATCCCCTGCTGATTTTGTACGTTTGCCCACTGACAAAGACATGATCAGTCTATAATTTTAATGGTAGGTTTATTTGAACAGTGAGAGACAGAATAACAACAACAAAAATCCAGAAAAACACATGTCAAAAAATTTTATAAATGTATTTGCATTTTAATGAGGGAAATAAGTATTTGACCCCTCTGCAAAACGTGACTTAGTACTTGGTCAGACGTTTCTTGTAGTTGGCCACCAGGTTTGCACACATCTCAGGAGGGATTTTGTTCCACTCCTCTTTGCAGATCTTCTCCAAGTCATTAAGGTTTCGAGGCTGACGTTTGGCAACTCGAACCTTCAGCTCCCTCCACAGATTTTCTATGGGATTAAGGTCTGGAGACTGGCTAGGCCACTCCAGGACCTTAATGTGCTTCTTCTTGAGCCACTCCTTTGTTGCCTTGGCCGTGTGTTTTGGGTCATTGTCATGCTGGAATACCCATCCACGACCCATTTTCAATGCCCTGGCTGAGGGAAGGAGGTTCTCACCCAAGATTTGACGGTACATGGCCCCGTCCATCGTCCCTTTGATGTGGTGAAGTTGAAATGGACACTTGGACAGTCCTGGTTACTCCACTAAGTTGGATTATTCCTTTTTACATGATTTCACAAAATAGACAATTGACTTTGAATTGGTTCAGGGACTGGATGTGGAAATGTTCAGCCAACATATTTGACTATGTGGGCTATATAATATTATAATATTATATAACAGGCAGAACTAATCATGACTTGTTTATCCCCCACGGTTACCAAGGCCACAAGCTCTCCTGTAATGGAACCGGTAGGGCAGCTCAAATGGCTTCTTGACGAGGGAAAAGATGTCAAGGCCCCCTGTAGCTCAGTTGGTTTGAGCATGGCGCTTGCAACGCCAGGGTTGTGGGTTCAATTCCCACGGGGGGGGCAGTATGAAAATGGATGCACTCACCTAACTGTAAGTCGCTCTGGATAAGAGCGTCTGCTAAATGACTAAAATGTAAAATGTACAGGTGGTCACAACTGACAGATCGCCCTCCATTTGAAAGATGATGAGAGAGTCCTATTCAGATATTGAACATCAGTTCGACACATGGCGTACAGGTTAGTAGTTGATGCTGTCATATGTTTATTCAACATTCCAGCTGAAGTGAATTAGCTGATTAGTCTTGATTTACTCTGCCATGTCATTTTTCTCTGTTGAAAAATAGGACTGAAGAAGAAATTGGTGGCTCTGCACTGCAAAGACCTTACGCCTTGGGTGAAGAGTGTCTGAAATCATGGAGCTGTATCTCATGGTGGAGATAAAAGTCATCTGTGTGGAGCTGTATCTCATGTGGAGGAGATAAAGTCATCTGTGGAGCTGTATCTCATGGAGAGATAAAGTCATCTGTGGTGGAGCTGTATCTGGATGAGGAGATAAAGTCATCTGTGGTGGAGCTGTATCTCATGTGGAGGAGATAAAAGTGGAGCATCTCATGTGGAGGAGGAGCTGTGGAGCTGTATCTCATGTGGAGGAGATAAAGTCATCTGTGGTGGATCTGTGGTGGAGCTGTATCTCATGTGAGATAAAGTCATCTGTGAGGAGATTAGGAGGTAAAGTCATCTGTGGTGGAGCTGTATCTCATGTGGAGGAGATAAAGTCATCTGTGGTGGAGCTGAGGAGAGATAAAGTCATCTGTGGTGGAGCTGTATCTCATGTGGGAGATAAAGTCATCTGTGGTGGAGCTGTATCTCATGTGGAGGAGATAAAGTCATCTGTGGTGAGAGCTGTGGTGTATCTCATGTGGAGGAGATAAAGTCATCTGTGGTGGAGCTGTATCTCATGTGGAGGATCTCATAGGAGATAAAGTCATCTGTGGTGGAGCTGTATCTCATGTGGAGGAGATAAAGTCATCTGTGGTGGAGCTGTATCTCTGTATCTCATCTGTGGGAGGAGATCAAGTCATCTGTGGTGGAGGAGCTGTATCTCATGTGGAGGAGATCAAGTCATCTGTGGTGGAGCTGTATCTCATGGGGAGGATAAAGATAAAGTAAATCTCTGTGATGGAGCTGTATCTCATGTGGAGGAGATGGAGGTAATTACATGAATGAACAGTGTAACTGTAGAATAACAACCTTTCCCTCAGCTAGTCTCAGACCACTCTGAAGTGCTTGAGACAGTATCACCCATCTCCCGCTGAATACTTTCCGAATGCACTGTACACTTTAGCACTTGTTTTGTCATATTGGGATGGCAATGCAATCATTGGCCTGTCCAGACACATCTATTCTAACAAAAAGGACAGGGTATATGGCACATCCAGGAATAGTTTGGTTGACTTGGTGAAAGTGGGGGGGTTTCCTTTTGTGGGGGATGGTGCTTCCTTTCAATTGTGCTCAGAGGCACCCTTTTTGTCTGTGGGGGCCTGACTATCTCCACTACACTAATCTGATCAACTGCATCCAGCCTGAGTACAATGTAGGAAACCATGAAGAGTCCCATATGTTCTATCTAATTTATATGTTTGGCAACGTCCTGTTTAGACTGTATTGACTGGTTTGTCTCCTTCTGATGAAGCATGTCCTGCAGAGACGCATGGCCACATACTGGGAGCACAAATCCTGTGGAAGAGACCGTCGTCTGTCTGCCAATATAGACCCCATCCTCTACATTACATTACAACAGACCCATCACATCCTCTACATTACATTACAACAGACCCATCACATCCTCTACATTACATTACAACAGACCCATCACATCCTCTACATTACAACAGACCCATCACATCCTCTACATTACAACAGACCCATCACATCCTCTACATTACATTACAACAGACCCATCACATCCTCTACATTACATTACATTACAACAGACCCATCACATCCTCTACATTACAACAGACCCATCACATCCTCCTCATACATTACATTACAACAGACCCATCACATCCTCTACCTACAACAGACCCTCACATCCTCTACATTACAACAGACCCATCACATCCTCTACATTACATTACAACAGACCCATCACATCATTACATTCCATCACTACATTACATTACAACAGACCCATCACATCCTCTACATTACATTACAACAGACCCATCACATCCTCTACATTACAACAGACCCATCACATCCTCTACACATTACAACAGACCCATCACATCCTCTACATTACATTACATCCTCTTACAACAGACCCATCACATCCTCTACATTACAACAGACCCATCACATCCTCTACATCTACATTACAACAACAGACCCATCACATCCTCTACACATTACAACAGACCCATCACATCCTCACATTTACAACAGACCCATCACATCCTCCTCTACATTACATTACAACAGACCCATCACATCCTCCCATTACAACAGACCCATCACATCCTCTACATTACATTACAACAGACCCATCACATCCTCTACATTACATTACAACAACCCCCCATCACATCACATCATCTACATTACAACAGACCCATCACATCCTTACATTACAACAGACCCATCACATCCTCTCTACATTACATTACAACAGACCCATCACATCCTCTCTACATTACATTACAACAGACCCATCACATCCTCTACTACAACATTACATTACAACAGACCCATCACATCCTCTCATTACATTACTTACATTACAACAGACCCATCACATCCTCTACATTACATTACAACAGACCCATCACATCCTCTACATTACATTACAACAGACCCATCACATCCTCTACATTACATTACTACATTACACAACAGACCCATCACATCCTCTACATTACATTACAACAGACCCATCACATCCTCTACATCCTTACATTACAACAGACCCATCACATCCTCTACTACATTACATTACAACACATTACATTACAACAGACCATACACATACAACAGACCCATCACATCCTCTACATTACATTACAACAGACCCATCACACCCCTCACATCCTCTACATTACAACAGACCCATCACAGACCCTCTACCTTACATTACAACAGACCATCACATCCTCTACATTACATTACAACAGACCCATCACATCCTCTACATTACATTACATCCTCTACATTACATTACAACAGACAGATCCCCATTCACATCCTATCTCTACCTCTACATTACAACAGACAGACCCATCACATCCTCTACATTACATTACAACAGACCCATCACATCCTCTACATTACATTACAACAGACCCATCACATCCTCTACATTACATTACAACAGACCCATCACATCCTCTACATTACATTACAACAGACCCATCACATCCTCTACATTACATTACAACAGACCCATCACATCCTCTACATTACATTACAACAGACCCATCACATCCTCTACATTACATTACAACAGACCCATCACATCCTCTACATTACATTACAACAGACCCATCACATCCTCTACATTACAACAGACCCATCACATCCTCTACATTACATTACAACAGACCCATCACATCCTCTACATTACAACAGACCCATCACATCCTCTACATTACATTACAACAGACCCATCACATCCTCTACAACAGACCCATCACATCCTCTACATTACATTACAACAGACCCATCACATCCTCTACATTTACAACAGACCCATCACATCCTCTACATTACATTACAACAGACCCATCACATCCCTCTACATTACAACAGACCCATCACATCCTCTACATTACTCTACAACAGACCCACATCCTCTACATTACAACAGACCCATCACATCCTCTACATTACATTACAACAGACCCATCACATCCTCTACATTACAACAGACCCATCACATACATTACATTACAACAGACCCATCACATCCTCTACATTACAACAGACCCATCACATCCTCTACATTACAACAGACCCATCACATCTCTACATCCTCTACATTACAACAGACCCATCACATCCTCTACATTACAACAGACCCATCACATCCTCTACATTACAACAGACCCATCACATCCTCTACATTACAACAGACCCATCACATCCTCTACATTACATTACAACAGACCCATCACATCCTCACATACCTACAACTACATCCTCTACATTACAACAGACCCATCACATCCTCTACATTACATTACAACAGACCCATCACATCCTCTACCTCATCACATCCTCTTACATTACAACAGACCCATCACATCCTCTACATTACATTACAACAGACCCATCACATCCTCTACATTACATTACAACAGACCCATCACATCCTCTACATTACATTACAACAGACCCATCACATCCTCTACATTACAACAGACCCATCACATCCTCTACATTACAACAGACCCATCACATCCTCTACATTACATTACAACAGACCCATCACATCCTCTACATTACATTACACAGACCCATCACATCCTCTACATTACATTACAACAGACCCATCACATCCTCTACATTACATTACAACAGACCCATCACATCCTCTACATTACATTACAACAGACCCATCACATCCTCACATTACAACCTCTACATTACATTACAACAGACCCATCACATCCTCTACATTACATTACAACAGACCCATCACATCCTCTACATTACATTAACAGACCCATCACATCCTCTACATTACAACAGACCCATCACATCCACATTACATCTACATTACAACAGACCCATCACATCCTCTACACATTACAACAGACCCATCACATCTCTACATTACATTACAACAGACCCATCACATCCCTCATTACATTTACATTACATCCTCTACATTACATTACAACAGACCCATCACATCCTCTACATTATTACAACAGACCCATCACATCCTCTACATTACAATTACATTACAACTCATTACAACAGACCCATCACACCTCTACATTACATTACAACAGACCCATCACATCCCTACTACATTACATTACAACAGACCCATCACACTTACAACAGACCCCTCACATCCTCTACATTACATTACAACAGACCCATCACATCCTCTACATTACATTACAACAGACCCATCACATCCTCTACTCTACATTACAACAGACCCATCACATCCTCTACATTACATTACAACAGACCCATCACATCCTCTACATTACATTACAACAGACCCCCATCACATCCTCTACATTACATTACAACAGACCCATCACATCCTCTACATTACAACAGACCCATCACATCCTCTACATTACATTACAACAGACCCATCACATCCTCTACATTACATTACAACAGACCCATCACATCCTCTACATTACAACAGACCCATCACATCCTCTACATTACAACAGACCCATCACATCCTCTACATTACAACAGACCCTACATCCTCTACATTATTACAACAGACCCATCACATCACATCCTCTACATTACATTACAACAGACCCCCATCACATCCCCATCACATCCTCTACATTACAACAGACCCATCACATCCCTACTACATTACAACAGACCCATCACATCCCTCTACATTCTACATTACATTACATTACAACAGACCCATACACATCCTCTACATTACATTACAACAGACCCATCACATCCTCTCCATTACATTACAACAGACCCATCACATCCTCTACATTAGACCCATCACATCCTCTACATTACATTACAACAGACCCATCACATCCTCTACATTACAACAGACCCATCACATCCTCTACATTACATTACAACAGACCCATCACATCCCTACATACATTACAACAGACCCCATCACATCAGACTCTACATCCTCTACATTACAACAGACCATCACATACATTACAACAGACCCATCACATCCTCTACATTACATTACAACAGACCCATCACATCCTCTACATTACATTACAACAGACCCATCACATCCTCTACTACATTACATCACATACTCTACATTACAACAGACCCATCCATCACATTACAACAGACCCATCACATCCCATTACATTACAACATTACAACAGACCCATCACATCCTCTACATTACATTACAGACAGACCCATCACATCCTCTACATTACAACAACAGACCCATCACATCCTCTACATTACATTACACAGACCCATCACACCCATCACATCCTCTACATTACATTACAACAGACCCATCACATCCTCTACATTACATTACAACAGACCCATCACATCCTCTACATTACATTACAACAGACCCATCACATCCTCTACATTACATTACAACAGACCCATCACATCCTCTACATTACATTACAACAGACCCATCACATCCTCTACATTACAACAGACAACCATCCTCTACCCAACAGACCCATCACATCCTCTACATTACATTACAACAGACCCATCACATCCTCTACATTCAGACCCACATCCTCTACATTACAACAGACCCATCACATCCTCTACATTACAACAGACCCATCACATCCTCTACATTACATTACAACAGACCCATCACATCCTCTACATTACATTACAACAGATCACATCCTCTACATTACATTACAACAGACCATCACATCCTCTACATTACATTACAACAGACCCATCACATCCTCTACATTACATTACAACAGACCCATCACATCCTCTACATTACAACAGACCCATCAGACTCTACATTACAACAGACCCATCATCCTCTACATACATACACATCCTCATCACATCCTCTACATTACATTACAACAGATCCCCATCACATCCATCTACATTACACATTACAACAGACCCATCCATCCTCTCATTACAACAGACCCATCCTCTACTACATTACTCTTACAACAGACCCATCACATCCTCTACATTACAACAGACCCATCACATCCTCTACATTACATTACAACAGACCCATCACATCCTCTACATTACAACAGACCCATCACATCCTCTACATTACAACAGACCCATCACATCCTCTACATTACAACAGACCCATCACATCCTCTACTACATTACAACAGACCCCCATCACATCCTCTACATTACATTACAACAGACCCATCACATCCTCTACATTACATTACAACAGACCCATCACATCCTCTACATTACATTACAACAGACCCATCACATCCTCTACATTACATTACAACAGACCCATCACATCCTCCAACAGACCCATCACATCCTCTACATTACATTACAACAGACCCATCACATCCTCTACATTTCACACTACATTACAACAGACCCATCACATCCTCTACATTACATTACAACAGATACTTACATTACAACAGACCCATCACATCCTCTACATTACATTACAACAGACCCATCACATCCTCTACATTACATTACAACAGACCCCCATCACATCCTCTACATTACATTACAACAGACCCATCACATCCTCTACATTACATTACAACAGACCCATCACATCCACATCACATACATTACATTACAACAGACCCATCACTATCCTCTACATACATTACAACAGACCCATCACATCCTCTACATTACATTACAACAGACCCTCACATCCTTACATTACAACAGACCCATCACATCACATACAACAGACCCATCTCCTCTACATTACAACAGACCCATCACATCCTCTACATTACAACAGACCCATCACATCCTCTACATTACATTACAACAGACCCATCACATCCTCTACATTACATTACCCATCACAGACCATTACACATCCTCTACATTACATTACATTACAACAGACCCATCACATCCTCTACATTACATTACAACAGACCCATCACATCCTCTACATTACAACAGACCCATCACATCCTCCTTACATTACAACAGAGACCCATCACATCCTCTACATTACAACAGACCCATCACATCTCTACTACATTACAACAGACCCATCACATCCTCTATTACAACAGACCCATCACATCCTCTACATTACATTACAACAGACCCATCACATCCTCTACATTACAACAGACCCATCACATCCTACTACATTACAACAGACCCATCACATCCTCTATATTACATTATCACATCCTCTTACAACAGACCCATCACATCCTCTACATTACAACAGACCCATCCATCTACATTACAACAGACCCATACATCCTTACATTACATTACAACAGACCCATCACATCCTCTACATTACATTACACACATTACAACAGACCCATCACATCCTCTACATTACAACACAACACACCCATCACATCCTCTACATTACATTACAACAGACCCATCACATCCTCTACATTACATTACAACAGACCCTCACATCCTTACATTACATTACAACAGACCCATCACATCCTCTACATTACATTACAACAGACCCATCACATCCTCTACATTACAACAGACCCATCACATCCTCTCATTACATTCCAGACCCTCACATTACATTACAACAGACCCATCACATCCTCTACATTACATTACAACAGACCCATCACATCCTCTACTACATTACAACAGACCCATCACATCCTCTACATTACATTACAACAGACCCATCACATCCTCTACATCACAGATCCTCACATCCTCTACATTACAACAGACCCATCACATCCTCTACATTACATTACAACAGACCCATCACATCCTCTACATTACAACAGACCCATCACATCCTCTACATTACAACAGACCCATCACATCCTCTACATTACAACAGACCCATCACATCCTCTACATTACAACAGACCCATCACATCCTCTACATTACAACAGACCCATCACATCCTCTACATTACAACAGACCCATCACATCCTCTACATTACATTACAACAGACCCATCACATCCTCTACATTACATTACAACAGACCCATCACATCCCTACATTACAGACCCATCACATCCTACTCTACATACAACAGACATCACATCCTCTACAGACCCATCACATCCTCTACTCTACATTCACACATTACTACATTAACAGACCCATCACATCCTCTCACATCCTCTACATTACAACAGACCCATCACATCCTCTACATTACAACAGACCCATCACATCCTCTACATTACCTCTTACAACAGACCCATCACATCCTATACATTACATTACAACAGACCCATCACATCCTACATTACATTACAACAGACCCATCACATCCTCTACATTACATTACAACAGACCCATCACATCCTCTACATTACAACAGACCCATCACATCCTCTACATTACATTACAACAGACCCATCACATCCTCTACATTACAACAGACCCATCACATCCTCTACATTACAACAGACCCATCACATCCTCTACATTACATTACAACAGACCCATCACATCCTCTACATTACATTACAACAGACCCATCACATCCTCTACATTACATTACAACAGACCCATCACATCCTCTACATTACATTACAACAGACCCATCACATCCTCTACATTACATTACAACAGACCCATCACATCCTCTACATTACAACAGACCCATCACATCCTCTACATTACAACAGACCCATCACACCATCAGCTGTCCCCTAGAGTGGATGTTCGCCATCAACTGTCCCCTAGAGTGGGTGTTCACCATCAACTGTCCCCTAGAGTGGATGTTCGCCATCAGCTGTCCCCTAGAGTGGGTGTTCGCCATCAGCTGTCCCCTAGAGTGGGTGTTCGCCATCAGCTGTCCCCTAGAGAGGATGTTCGCCATCAGCTGTCCCCTAGAGTGAGGTGTTCACCATCTGTCCCCATCATCAACTGTCCCCTAGAGAGGATGTTCGCCATCAACTGTCCCCTAGAGAGGATGTTCGCCATCACTGTCCCCTAGAGTGGATGTTCGCCATCAACTGTTCCCTAGAGAGGATGTTCGCCATCATCAACTGTCCCCTAGAGTGGATGTTCGCCATCAACTGTTCCCTAGAGAGGATGTTCGCCATCAGCTGTCCCCTAGAGTGGATGTTCGCCATCAACTGTCCCCTAGAGTGGGTGTTCGCCATCAACTGTCCCCTAGAGTGGATGTTCGCCATCAACTGTTCCCTAGAGAGAGGATGTTCGCCATCGCCATCAACTGTCCCCTAGAGTGGATGTTCGCCATCAACTGTTCCCTAGAGAGGATGTTCGCCATCAGCTGTCCCCTAGAGTGGATGTTCGCCATCAACTGTCCACTAGAGTGGGTGTTCGCCAATGTTTATACTGTTGATGTATATGTTTATCGTTATACAGGTGTAGCATCTTAATTTGATCACGCTGTTGTCGCAGAATTATCCTGCGCTGCAGTTCTGTTTCTCTCCATGCGGGGAGGCAGTCGAGTCTAAAGTCATCTTTCGACAGTAAAATATAACAGAAATAGCCTTCATGACAATCACTGGATTAGGATGCATACCCGTATCAAAAAACCGTGGATTGATAGCAGCCTTGTAGGAAAACTGAAAGATAGAGATGCTGCTTATATCCAGGGCAAGGTGACCGGGGATAATAGTTTGGTTAAACAGTTCAAATACGAGCTACGCAGATCCATCAAGATGGTGAGATACAAGTATAGGGACAAAGAGGAGGAGGAATTCAGCGGGTCGGACACGAGGCGTATGTGGCAGGGGCTTCCAGCGGGTCGGACACGGGGCGTATGTGGCAGGGGCTTCCAGTGGGTCGGACACAGTCGTAGGGCGTATGTCGGCACAGGGGGGCTTCCAGTGGGTCGGACACGGGGCGTATGTGGCAGGGGCTTCCAGCGGGTCGGACACGGGGCGTATGTGGCAGGGGCTTCCAGCGGGTCGGACACGGGGCGTATGTGGCAGGGGCTTCCAGCGGGTCAGACACGGGGCGTATGTGGCAGGGGCTTCCAGCGGGTCGGACACAGGGGCGTATGTGGCAGGGGCTCGAAACGATCACGGATTACAAAAAGAAAGCCAGCCACATCACGGGTCACCAACGTCACCCTAGCCGGAGGAGATAAACAGGGGCTTTTTTCTCAAGAGCGTAGCACAATGACCCTGAGTCCCCCGAGGAGGGGCTTCCAGCTGGGTCCCCGAGGAGAGCCCCCGTAGGAGAGCCCCCGAGGAGAGCCCCCGATGAGAGCCCCCGAGGAGAGCCCCCTGAGCCCCCGAGGAGAGCCCCCGAGGAGAGCCCCCGAGGAGAGCCCCCGAGGAGAGCCCCCGATGAGAGCCCCCGATGAGAGCCCCCGAGGAGAGCCCCCGAGGAGAGCCCCCGATGAGAACGTGGGTTACACACTCAACGTCTCCACGGAGGACGTATGGAAGTCATTTAAACGTGTTAACCCTCGGAAGGCTGCCGGCCCAGACGGCATCCTTAGTCACACACTCAGAGCATGTGCAGACCAGCTGGCTGTTGTGTTCTCGGACATTTTCAATCTCTCTCTAGCTCAGGCCGCTAACACTAAGACGTCGTTTACAAACGAAGCATTTTGTGTTTAGTGAGTCCGCCAGATCAGAGGGGATGTTCTCTTGATGTTCTCTTGATAAATGTGTTAATTGGACAATTTTCCTGTCCTGCTAAGCGTTCGAAATGTAACGAGTACTTTTGGGTGTCAGGGATAATGTATGGAGTAAAAAGTACATTATTTTCTTTAGGAATGTAGTGAAGTAAAAGTAATCAAAAATATAAATAGTAAAGTCAAGTACAGATTTTAAAAAATGACGGTGTTAGAGTCAAAAAAATTATATAATATCGTTAAAGATAATATTCCGATATGTGGTCTAAGGCACTGCATCTCAGTGCTAGCTGGGCCACTAGAGATCCTGGTTCGAATCCAGGCTCTGTCGTAGCCGGCCGCCGACCGGGAGACCCATGGGGCGGCGCACCATTGGCCCAGCGTTGTCCAGAGTAGGGGAGGGAATGGCCGGCAGGGATGTAGCTCAGTTGGTAGAGCATGGCGTTTGCAACGCCAGGGTTGTGGGTTCGATTCCCACGGGGGGCCAGTATGAAAAGAAATAAAAGAATGATGTATGCACTCACTAACTGTAAGTCGCTCTGGATAAGAGCGCCTGCTAAATGACTAAAAACTGTCTCCATTCCCAACCCTGCACACAATAATGTGTTTCCTGTTTTCCTGCTCTTTTCAGGCAGCCAAGAGCACCGAATCGATAAAGAGGCTTCTGAAGGTCGCAGTGGAGCCCTCGATTACTCGACAACTAGCGTTTGAGATTGACTCGTGAACGCGCCTATCGAGTGATCAAGTGCTAAACGTTTTCTGTTAGAGATTCAGCCTACATTTAAAATAAAAACGTCATCATTTTGACTACAGAATGTTAAAAAAAAAAAAAAATTGTATGGTCCTGGAGATAATGAATATGAGGTTAGAAAGGATCCATTTGAACTTACCTCTGCTCCAAGTTTGCCTCCAGGTTCTGCAGTCAGAAGAATAGACAAGGAGAGAGAAAGAGGAGAGGCGTGTCTTATAGTGGAACAGCCCAGCAGTCTCCTCCCACTCTCACCACCGTCCTCCTCACCAAGTGATTTTCAGAGAAGACAGATCATGTCTTCAGCAGAGGGTACAGTATAGAGTTGCAGGATGCCAAACACATCAAGAAGGGATGAGAGAGGATCCCATGTCTTTCAGCAGAGGGTTGCAGGATGCCAAACACATCAAGAAGGGATGAGAGAGGATCCCATGTCTTCAGCAGAGGGTTGCAGGATGCCAAACACATCAAGAAGGGATGAGAGAGGATCCCATGTCTTCAGCGGAGGGAACAGTAGGGGGTTGCAGGATGCCAAAACACATCAAGAGAGAGGATCCCATGTCTTCAGCAGAGGCTGTTGGAGCCACATTCTCTGTTCTTAATCTGTGTTGTTTTTATACATGTTACATTTTAGTCATTTAGCAGACGCTCTTATCCAGAGCGACTTACAGGAGCAATTAGGGTTGAGTGCCTTGCTCAAGGGCACAGTCGACAGATTTTTCACCTAGTCGGCATCAGGGATTAGAACCAGCGACCTTTCGGTTACTGGCACAACGCTCTTAACCGCTAAGCTACCTGCCGCCCCCCGACATATTTATGACATATTGCAATTTATAATGTGATGATGAATGTATTATGAAAGTGAGGAATTATGAACTGGCAATATGGAGTCCCACCTACACTCTCAGGAAGAAAAAAAAGTACCGAACTGTACTTAAAGGACTCCGCTTGTCACCGTAGTGCCTTTCAACAAGGAAAATGTGGAATTGGATTTTAGTTTCCTCTCTGAATTGACTGGAATTGAAATGGAATTGACCCCAAATCCTGCTTTACTGCCTTAGCGCACCACAATATAACATGTACATACACGGCGGCAGGTAGCTTAGCGGTTAAGAGCGTTGTGTGCCAGTAACCAAAAGGTCGCTGGTTCTAATCCCCGAGCCGACTAGGTGAAAAAATCTGTCGATGTGCCCTTGAGCAAGGCACTTAACCCTAATTGCTCCTGTAAGTCGCTCTGGATAAGAGCGTCTGCTAAATGACCAAAAAAACAAAACAAAAAAAAAAACATGCCACATTTTTCCTAAACTCATCAATGAACATGTCACGACAACAGTCTGGCACAATATTCCTTTTTTCCAATGTTATTTTTTGGTAACATTTGTGAAGAGCTAACTTTGAGAAGGACACACGTTGTCTCTCAACCCCAAGGTGGTGATGAGGAAACTGGCTACAGTGCCTTCAGAAAGTATTCACACCCCTTTTTACTTCTTCCACGTTGTCGTTGTGTTACAGCCTGAATTTAAAATGGATTACATTTAGATTTTGTGTCACTGGCCTACACACAATACCCCCATAATGTCAAAGTGGAATTATATGTTTTTTAGAAATGTTTACAAATTAAATAAAGTTCAAGAGTAAACATTTGCTTAACAAGTCACATAATAAGTTGCATGGGACTACCTACAGGTGTCCTAAAATTCTAAATCAAATATCTAAATGATCCATAGTATGACCATTTAAAAACAATTCCATATGTAAGCTTAGCACCCCCCCCCCCCCTCCCCCAACGTCCTAGACTCTAAGGAATGAATGGCTGTGATAGGAGAAAACTGAGGATGGATCAACAAGATTGTAGTTACTCCACAATACTAACCTAATGACAGAGTGAAAAGAAGGAAGCCTGTACAGAATAAAAAAATAAAACAAAACATGCATCCTGTTTGCAAAAAAAGCCCTAAAAACTGCAAAGTGTTATGTTTGGGGAAAATCCAACACAAGGTATCACTGAGTACCAGAGATGGGACGGAGTCGTTATTATTAGACTCACAAGAAAGTCTCAAGTCTCGGGTCCGAGTCTCAAGTCGATTCCCAAGTAGAACGGGTCAAGAATCGGGTCAAGAATCGAGTCAAGTCCAAGTCCAGCATTATAAGAGCAAGTCAAGTCAAGTCCAGTCACAAGTTTTCAAGTCAAGTCTCAGTCATGTAAAAAAACAATCTATACATGCAATGACTTGTTCAACTACAAATATTTGTCTGTTTATTGAGGACAGACAGCCCTTTTCATTATTTAGTCTAAAACGTATTTTATTAGCCTATGTAATTGTAAAAATATGGACCTTGTAGCTGTGTTTAAGGGCATGAAATCAGCTGAAGGCAAGGCAGGTTGGCGTGCTCAGAGTGCAGTTTTATTTACAGGTCTTGGTGATCCAAAGGTGAAACTCTCATATCATACAAAATATACATTTTTGTAATTTAGCAGACGCTCTTATCCAGAGCGACTTACAGGAGAAATTAGGGTTAAGTGTCTTGCTCAAGGGAACATCGACAGATTTTTCACCTAGTCGGCTCGGGGATTAGAACCAGCGACCTTTCGAGTACTGGCACAACGCTCTTAACCACTAAGCTACCTGCCGCCTTACATATACAAGTATAGTTCTCAAATATACATGGGCAGTAACCTGTCCTATCTGAATGGACACCAGTAGAGAGCAATACTGTACACCCTCCCCTTGAGAAACAAAATCCAATCTGTCTAACAGGAGTTCAAACAGGTAGGCCTAGATAATAAGCACTCGAACCCCAGGACCATACAATTACCCAATTGGCAATTACAACCAATAAGCTGGTTCTACAATGTAAAAGGCCATTTTCCACATCCATTGGTACATTCGTCTTAATCAGACGTAATGATATTTCAACACCACCATGCGTACGTGGAACAATCATTGTATCTTATTCAACGTTCTGACTCCAAAGCCTGAAGCCTATTTCTATGAGCACTGAGCATCTACAGTGAGGAGAGTGGGGAGAGTGAGGAGAGTGGGGAGAGTGAGGAGAGTGAGGAGAGTGAGGAGAGTGGGGAGAGTGAGGGAGAGTGAAGAGAGTGAAGAGAGTGAGGAGAGTGGGGAGAGTGAAGAGAGTGTGGAGAGTGGGGAGAGTGAAGGAGAGTGAGGGGAGAGTGTGGAGAGTGGGGAGAGTGTGGAGAGTGAGGAGAGTGAGGAGAGTGGGGAGAGTGTGGAGAGTGGGGAGAGTGGGGAGAGTGAGGAGAGTGAGGAGAGTGAGGAGAGTGAGGAGAGTGGGGAGAGTGCGGAGAGTGAGGAGAGTGAGGAGGAGTGTGGAGAGTGAAAGAGAGTGAGGAGAGTGGGGAGAGTGAAGAGAGTGAGGAGAGTGGGGAGAGTGAGGAGAGTGAGGAGAGTGGGGAGAGTGAGGAGAGTGAAGAGAGTGAGGAGAGTGGGGAGAGTGAGGAGAGTGGGGAGAGTGAGGAGAGTGAAGAGAGTGAGGAGAGTGGGGAGAGTGGGGAGAGTGAAGGAGAGTGAGGAGAGTGAGGAGAGTGGGGAGAGTGAAGAGAGTGAAGAGAGTGGGGAGAGTGAAGAGAGTGAGGGAGAGTGAGGAGAGTGAGGAGAGTGAGGAGAGTGGGGAGAGTGAGGAGAGTGAAGAGAGTGAGGAGAGTGGGGAGAGTGTGGAGAGTAAAGAGAGTGTGGAGAATGTGGAGAGTGAAGAGAGTGAGGAGAGTGAGGAGAGTGGGGAGAGTGAAGAGAGTGAAGAGAGTGAAGAGAGTGAGGAGAGTGTGGAGAGTTGTGGAGAGTGTGGAGAGTGAGGGAGAGTGAGGAGAGTGAGGAGAGTGGGGAGAGTGAAGAGAGTGGGGGAGAGTGAAGAGAGTGAGGAGAGTGGGGAGAGTGAAGGGAGTGGGGAGAGTGAGGAGAGTGAGGAGAGTGAAGAGAGGGGAGGAGAGTGAGGAGAGTGAGGGGAGAGTGTGGAGAGTGAAGAGAGTGTGGAGAGTGTGGAGAGTGAAAGAGAGTGTGGAGAGTGGGGAGAGTGAAGAGAGTGAGGAGAGTGAGGAGAGTGTGGAGAGTGAAGAGAGTGAGGAGAGGTGGAAAGGTGTGGAGAGTGAGGAGAGGTGAGGAGAGTGTGGAGAGTGAAGAGAGTGGAGGAGAGTGTGGAGAGTGTGGAGAGTGAGGGAGAGTGAGGAGAGTGAAGAGAGTGAGGGAGAGTGGGAGAGTGAAGAGGAGTGAGGAGAGTGAAGAGAGTGAGGGAGTGTGGAGAGTGAAGAGAGTGGGGAGAGTGGGGAGAGTGAAGAGAGTGAGGAGAGTGAGGAGAGTGGGGAGAGTGAAGAGAGTGAGGAGAGTGGGGAGAGTGCGGAGAGTGGGGAGAGTGAGGAGAGTGGGGAGAGTGTGGAGAGTGAAGAGAGTGGGGAGAGTGAGGAGAGTGAGGAGAGTGAGGAGAGTGGGAGAGTGAGGAGAGTGAGGAGAGTGGGGAGAGTGAAGAGAGTGGGGAGAGTGAGGAGAGTGAGGAAAGTGAGGAGAGTGGGGAGAGTGAGGAGAGTGAGGAGAGTGAAGAGAGTGAGGAGAGTGAAGAGAGTGAGGAGAGTGAGGAGAGTGAGGAGAGTGAGGAGAGTGAGGAGAGTGAGGAGAGTGAGTAGAGTGGGGAGAGTGCGGAGAGTGTGGAGAGTGCAAGTGAAGAGCAGGGCCTATGGCCTTGATTGTCCCTCGAAATAGTCTGATTTATCCGTCATTGTTATCATGGATTCACATACAGAACAGATGTCCTCTCACAATGACTTACAGAGCTTAAAGAATTTAAAAAAGAATAATGGCCAAATGTTGTACAATCCAGGTGTGGAAAGCTCTTAGATACTTACCCAGAAAGACTCAAAGCTGTAATCGCTGCCAAAGGTATTTTTAACATATATTTGACTCAGGGGGGTGAATACTTATCTAATCAAGATTCAGTGCGTTCAGAAAGTATTCAGACCCCTTCCCTTTTTCCACATTTTGTTACGTTACAGCCTTATTCTAAAATTGATTAAATTATCAATCTACACACAATACCCCATAAATGACAAATGGAAAACAGGTTTTTAGATTATTTTGCCAATTTATTACAAATAAAAACAGATACCTTATTTACATAAGTATTTCAAACCCTTTGCTATGAGACTCGAAATTGAGCTCAGGTGCATCCTGTGTCCATTGATCATCCTTGAGATGTTTCTACAACTTCATTGGAGTCACCTGTCTATATAGGGACCCACAGTTGACAGTGCATGTCAGAGCAAGAACCGAGCCATGATGTTAAAGGATTTGTCCTAGAGCTCCGAGACAGGATTGTATCGAGGCACAGATCTGGGGAAGTGTACCAAAACATGTCTGCAGCATTGAAGGTCCCCAAGAACACAGTGGCCTCCATCATCCTTAAATGGAAGAAGTTTGGAAACACCAAGACTCTTCCTAGAGCTGGCCACCCCGGCCAAACTGAGCAATTGGGGGAGAAGGGCCTTGGTCAGAAAGGTGACCAAGAACCTGATGGTCACTCTGACAGAGCTCCAGAGTTCCTCTATGGAGATGGGAGAACCTTCCAGAAGGAGAACCATCTCTGCAGCACTCCACCAATCAGGCCTTTATGGTAGAGTGGCCAGATGGAAGCCACTCCTCAGTAAAAGGCACATGACAGCCTGCTTGGAGTTTGCCAAAAGGCACCTACTCTCAGATTATGAGAAACAAGATTCTCTGGTCTGATGAAACCAAGATTGAATGCTTTGGCCTGAATGCCAAGCGTCACGTCTGGAAGGAAACCTGGCACCATCCCTACGGTGAAGCATGGTGGTGGCAGCATCATGCTGTGGGGATGTTTATCAGCGGCAGGGACTGGGAGACTAGTCAGGATCGAGGCAAAGATGAACGGAGCAAAGTACAGAGAGATCCTTGATGAAAACCTGCTCCAGAGCAACTCAGGATCTCAGACTGGGGCGAAGGTTCACCTTCCAACAGGACAATGACCCTAAGCACACAGCCAAGACAACGCAGGAGTGGCTTCAGGGCAAGTCTCTGAATGTCCTTGAGTGGCCCAGCCAGAGCCCAGACTTGAACCCGATCTAACATCTCTGGAGAGACCTGAAAATAGCTGTGCAGTGACCCTCCCCATCCAACCTGACAGAGCTTGAGAGGATCTGCAGAGAAGAATGGGAGAAACTCCCCAAATACAGGTGTGCCAAGCTTGTAGCGTCATACCCAAGAAGAATCGAGGCTCTTATTGCTGCCAAAGGTGCTTCAACAAAGTACTGAGTAAAGGGTCTGAATACTTATTTTTCATTAATTTGTAATAAATGTTAGAATCTTTTGTATAGAAAAAAATTACAATTCAATGCATTTTAATCCCACTTTGTAACACACAAAATGTGGGAAAAGTCAAGGGGTGTGATTACTTTCTGAAGGCACTGTAAATACTGCTGGTGGTGACTGTGTGACACAGGAGGCTGGTGAGGAGAGAACGGCTCATAATAATGACTGTATATCACAGGAGGCTGGTGAGGGAAGGACTTCTCATAATAATGACTGTATATCACAGGAGGCTGGTGAGGGAAGGACTTCTCATAATAATGACTGTATATCACAGGAGGCTGGTGAGGGAAGGACTTCTCATAATAATGACTGTATATCACAGGAGGCTGGTGAGGGGAGGACTTCTCATAATAATGACTGTATATCACAGGAGGCTGGTGAGGGAAGGACTTCTCATAATAATGACTGTATATCACAGGAGGCTGGTGAGGGAAGGACTTCTCATAATAATGACTGTATATCACAGGAGGCTGGTGAGGGGAGGACTTCTCATAATAATGACTGTATATCACAGGAGGCTGGTGAGGGGAGGACTTCTCACAATAATGACTGTATATCACAGGAGGCTGGTGAGGGGAGGACTTCTCACAATAATGACTGTATATCACAGGAGGCTGGTGAGGGGAGGACTTCTCATAATAATTACTGTATGTCACAGGAGGCTGGTGAGGGGAGGACTTCTCATAATAATGACTGTATATCACAGGAGGCTGGTGAGGGGAGGACTTCTCATAATAATTACTGTATGTCACAGGAGGCTGGTGAGGGGAGTGACTTCTCATAATAATAACTGTATATCACAGGAGGCTGGTGAGGGGAGGACTTCTCACAATAATGACTGTATATCACAGGAGGCTGGTGAGGGGAGGACTTCTCATAATAATGACTGTATATCACAGGAGGCTGGTGAGGGGAGGACTTCTCATAATAATTACTGTATGTCACAGCAGGCTGGTGAGGGGAGGTTTGTTGTTTTTGAAAGTGTATTGGAAAGTTCTTAGAAGCTAGCTAACTTTTCAGTTTGGATCCCGGCGATGCAGTTGGCATCAGTTGCTGGGACTGCTAGTCTCTGTCCAGGGATCCTGCCGACCAAGGACGGATCGATCGGAGGAGCTGTTTGGCGCAGCAGCCAGCCTATCAAGCTAGCAGGGTTTTCTTGAGGGCTTGAACGCAGCCCGCGACTATTATCTAGTCCAAATATGGCAGTATTTCACTATTTATGTGAAAATGGTGGTCCTCTGTAGCTCAGCTGGTAGAGCACGACGCTTTTTTGTAACGTCAAGGTAGTGGGTTCGATCCCCGGGACCACCCATACACAAAAAAAAAAAATGTATGCACGCATGACTGTAAGTCGCTTTGGATAAAAGCGTCTGCTAAATGGCATATTATATTATTATTATTGAATGCAGCCCGCGACGCGGTTAGCCATTGTGGCGGACTGCGGATTATCCCGGGTTTGTGGCTGTCTAGATCCCTGCTGTTTGTTGTTTCCAATCTTCCCTGTGACCTGGCCTGTCTGGAACTGCGAGGAGTAACTGACACTAACCACCTCTATGGCTGTTCCTCCCCCACCTCCAGCACTGACACTAACCCCCTCTATGGCTGTTCCCTCCCCCACCTCCAGCACTGACACTAACCACCTCTATGGCTGGTTCCTCCCCCACCTCCAGCACTGACACTAACCCCTCTATGGCTGTTCCTCCCCCACCTCCAGCACTGACACTAACCCCCTCTATGGCTGTTCCTCCCCCACCTCCAGCACTGACACTAACCACCTCTATGGCTGTTCCTCCTCCACCTCCAGCACTGACACTAACCCCCTCTATGGCTGTTCCTCCCCCACCTCCAGCACTGACACTAACCCCCTCTATGGCTGTTCCTCCCCCACCTCCAGCACTGACACTAACCCCTCTTATGGCTGTTTCCCCCCACCTCCAGCACTGACACTAACCCCCTCTATGGCTGTTCCTCCCCCACCTCCAGCACTGACACTAACCCCCTCTATGGCTGTTCCTCCCCCACCTCCAGCACTGACACTAACCACCTCTATGGCTGTTCCTCCCCCACCTCCAGCACTGACACTAACCCCCTCTATGGCTGTTCCTCCCCCACTCCGGCACTGACACTAACCCCCTCTATGGCTGTTCCTCCTCCACCTCCAGCACTGACACTAACCACCTCTATGGCTGTTCCTCCCCCACCTCCAGCACTGACACTAACCCCCTCTATGGCTGTTCCTCCTCCACCTCCAGCACTGACACTAACCACCTCTGTGGCTGTTCCTCCTCCACCTCCAGCACTGACACTAACCCCCTCTGTGGGCTGTTCCTCCCCCACCTCCAGCACTGACACTAACCCCCTCTATGGCTGTTCCTCCTCCACCTCCAGCACTGACACTAACCCCCCTCTGTGGCTGTTCCTCCTCCACCTCCACACTGACACTAACCCCCTCTATGGCTGTTCCTCCTCCACCTCCAGCACTGACACTAACCACCTCTATGGCCTGTTCCTCCTCCACCTCCAGCACTGACACTAACCCCCTCTATGGCTGTTCCTCCCCCACCTCCAGCACTGACACTAACCCCCTCTGTGGCTGTTCCTCCTCCACCTCCAGCACTGACACTAACCCCCTCTATGGCTGTTCCTCCTCCTCCTCCACCTCCAGCACTGACACTAACCCCCTCTATGGCTGTTCCTCCCCCACCTCCAGCACTGACACTAACCCCCTCTATGGCTGTTCCTCCTCCACCTCCAGCACTGACACTAACCCCCTCTGTGGCTGTTCCACCCCACCTCCAGCACTGACACTAACCACCTCTATGGCTGTTCCTCCCCCACCTCCAGCACTGACACTAACCCCCTCTATGGCTGTTCCTCCCCCACCTCCGGCACTGACACTAACCCCCTCTATGGCTTGTTCCTCCTCCAACCCTCCAGCACTGACACTAACCACCTCTATGGCTGTTCCCTCCCCCACCTCCAGCACTGACACTAACCCCCTCTATGGCTGTTCCTCCTCCACCTCCAGCACTGACACTAACCACCTCTGTGGCTGTTCCTCCTCCACCTCCAGCACTGACACTAACCCCCTCTGTGGCTGTTCCTCCTCCACCTCCAGCACTGACACTAACCCCCTCTGTGGCTGTTCCTCCCCCACCTCCAGCACTGACACTAACCCCCTCTATGGCTGTTCCTCCTCCACCTCCAGCACTGACACTAACCCCCTCTGTGGCTGTTCCTCCTCCACCTCCAGCACTGACACTAACCCCCTCTATGGCTGTTCCTCCTCCACCTCCAGCACTGACACTAACCACCTCTATGGCTGTTCCTCCTCCACCTCCAGCACTGACACTAACCCCCCTCTGTGGCTGTTCCTCCTCCACCTCCAGCACTGACACTAACCCCCTCTGTGGCTGTTCCTCCTCCACCTCCAGCACTGACACTAACCCCCTCTATGGCTGTTCTCCTCCACCTCCAGCACTGACACTAACCCCCTCTATGGCTGTTCCTCCTCCACCTCCAGCACTGACACTAACCCCCTCTATGGCTGTTCCTCCTCCACCTCCAGCACTGACACTAACCCCCTCTGTGGCTGTTCCACCCCCACCTCCAGCACTGACACTAACCACCTCTATGGCTGTTCCTCCCCCCACCTCCAGCACTGACACTAACCACCTCTATGGCTGTTTCCTCCCCCACCTCCAGCACTGACACTAACCCCCTCTATGGGTTGATCCTCCTCCACCTCCAGCACTGACACTAACCCCCTCTATGGCTGTTCCTCCCCTACCTCCAGCAGTGACACTAACCCCCTCTATGGCTGTTCCTCCTCCACCTCCAGCACTGACACTAACCACCTCTATGGCTGTTCCTCCCCCACCTCCAGCAACTGACACTAACCACCTCTATGGCTGTTCCTCCTCCACCTCCAGCACTGACACTAACCCCCTCTATGGCTGTTCCTCCTCCACCTCCAGCACTGACACTAACCCCCTCTATGGCTGTTCCTCCCCCACCTCCAGCACTGACACTAACCACCTCTATGGCTGTTCCTTCCTCCTCCTCCACCTCCAGCACTGACACTAACCACCTCTATGGCTGTTCCTCCTCCACCTCCAGCACTGACACTAACCCCCTCTATGGGCTGTTCCTCCTCCACCTCCAGCACTGACACTAACCCCCTCTATGGCTGTTCCTCCCCCACCTCCAGCACTGACCACTAACCACCTCTATGGCTGTTTCCCTCCTCCACCTCCAGCACTGACCACTAAACCACCTCTATGGGCTGTTCCTCCCCCCACCTCCAGCACTGAGAGACACCCCCTCTATGGCTGTTTCCTCCTCCACCTCCAGCACTGACACTAACACCCCCTCTATGGCTGTTCCTCCTCCACCTCCAGCACTGACACTAACACCTCTATGGCTGTTCCTCCCCCCACCTCCAGCACTGACCACTAACCACCTCTATGGCTGTTCCTCCCCCACCTCCAGCACTGACACTAACCACCTCTATGGCTGTTCCTCCCCCACCCTCCAGCACTGACACTAACCACCTCTATGGCTGTTCCTCCCCCACCCACCTCCAGCACTGACACTAACCCACCTCTATGGCTGTTCCTCCCCCACCTCCAGCACTGACACTAACCACCTCTATGGCTGTTCCTCCCCCACCTCCAGCACTGACACTAACCACCTCTATGGCTGTTCCTCCCCCACCTCCAGCACTGACACTAACCACCTCTATGGCTGTTCCTCCTCCCCCACCTCCAGCACTGACACTAACCACCTCTATGGCTGTTTCCTCCTCCACCTCCAGCACTGACACTAACCCCCTCTATGGCTGTTCCTCCTCCACCTCCAGCACTGACACTAACCACCTCTATGGCTGTTCCTCCTCCACCTCCAGCACTGACACTAACCACCTCTATGGCTGTTCCTCCCCCACCTCCAGCACTGACACTAACCACCTCTATGGCTGTTCCTCCCCCACCTCCAGCACTGACACTAACCACCTCTATGGCTGTTCCTCCCCCACCTCCAGCACTGACACTAACCACCTCTATGGCTGTTTCCTCCCCCACCTCCAGCACTGAAACTAACCACCTCTATGGCTGTTCCTCCCCCACCTCCAGCACTGACACTAACCACCACTATGGCTGTTCCTCCCCCACCTCCAGCACTGACACTAACCCACCTCTATGGCTGATCCTCCTTCCACCTCCAGCACTGACACTAACCACCTCTATGGCTGATCCTCCTCCAGCACTGACACTAACCACCTCTATGGCTGTGTTCCTCCCCCACCTCCAGCACTGACACTAACCACCTCTATGGCTGTTCCTCCGTCCCCACCTCCAGCACTGACACTAACCACCTCTATGGCTGTTCCTCCCCCCACCTCCAGCACTGACACTCCCCCCCTTCTCGTCTCTCTTTCCCTCCCCCCTCCCGTCTCTCCCTCCCCGCTCCCATCTCTCCCTCCCCCCTCCGTCTCTCCCTCCCATCTTCTCCCTCCCCCCTTCCCGTCTCTCCCTCCCCCCTCCGTCTCTCCCTCCATCTCTCCCTCCCCCCTCCCGTCTCTCCCTCCCCCCTCCGTCTCTCCCTCCCATCTCTCCACCCCCCCCACCCCGTATCTCCCTCCCATCTCTCCCTCCCCCCTTCTCGTCTCTCCCTCCCCCCTCCCATCTCTTCCTCCCATCTCTCCCCTCCCCCCTCCTCTCTCGTCTCTCCCTCCCCCCTCCCCGTCTCTCCCTCCCCGCTCCCATCTCTCTCTCCCCCTGCTCCCTCCCCCTCCCATTTTCACCTCTCCCCCTCCCCCGTCTCTCTCCCTCCCCCCTTCTCTCGTATCCCCCTCCCATCTCTAACCTCCCCCTCCTGTCTCTTCCTCCCATCTCTCCCTCCCCCCTTCTCGTCTCTCCCCTCCCCCCCTCCCGTCTCTCTCCCTCCCCCCTCCCATCTCTTCCTCCCATCTCTCCCCTCCCCCCTTCTCGTATCTCCCTCCCTCCATCAAATCTCTCTCTCCTCCTCCCTCTTTCTCCAGCACCAGTACAGAGAAAGACAAAGAGTTGTAAAGTAGTCAAAACACACACACACACACACAAACACTACCCATAAACACCCATAAACACACACGTAAACACACACATAAACACACACATAAACACACACACACAGCGACAACAGGAGTCCTGTTTTAATAAGTGGTTTATTCATACAGGTTCATACAGGTTAAATATAGTGAGGGAGCAAACTGAAGGCAACACATGGAGGCTGAAAGCCTGTGTCTTATTATAATACAATATAACATGTTCTACCTGTTCTCAATCCTGTGTCTTGTTCTATAACATGTTCTACCTGTTCTCAAGCCTGTGTCTTGTTCTATAACATTTTTTTTTTTCCCCCCTTAAAACCCCCCCCCCCCCCCCCTTTTTTTTTTTCCCCCCCCCCCTTTTTTTTCCCCCCCCCCAAAAAAAACCCCCCCCCCCCCCCCCCCCCCCCCTTTTTTTTTTTCCCCCCCCCTTTTTCCCCCCCCCCTTTTCCCTCCCCCCCCCCCTTCCCCCCCCCCTTTTCCCCCCCCCCCCCCCTTTTTTTTTCCCCCCCCAAATTCCCCCCCCCCCCCCCTTTTTTAGTTTTTTAAAAAAAAACCCCCCCCCTTTTTCCCCCAATCGGAAAAAAAAGGGGGGGGGAAAAAAAAAAAAAAACCCTAAAAAAAAAACCCGGGGGGCCCCCAAAAAAAAAAAAAAAAAACCCCCAAAAAACCCCCCCTTTTTTTTTTTTTCCCCCAAAAAAAAAAGGGGGGGGGCCCCAAAAAACAAATTTAAAAGGGGAAAAAAAATTTAAAAATTTTAAATGTTAAAAAATTTTTTTTTTTTTCCCCCCAAAAAAAAAAAATTTTATTTTTCCAAAATTTTTGGGGGTTTTTTTTTTAAACCCCCCCAAAAATTTTTTAAAATTTCCCGGGTTTTGGGTTTTTTTTCCCTTTTTTTTTTTTTTTTTTTAAAAAAAAAGGGGGGGGTTTTTTTTTTTTGGGGGGGGTTTTTTTGGGGGGGTCAAAAAAGGGGGAAACCGTTTAAGGGGGGGTTTTTTGGGGAACCCCCCCGGGGGGGCCAAAAAAGGGGGGGGGGTTTTGGGGGGGGGCCCTTTTTGGGGGAACCCCCCGGGGGGAAACCCTTTTTTTGGGGGGTTTTTTTTTTCCCCTTTGGGGGGGGGGCCCCCTTTTTAAAAAAGGGGCCCTTTTAAAGGGGGGCCTTTTAAAAAAGGGGGGGAACCCGGGGGGGCCCTTTTTTGGGGGGAAAAAAATTTTTTGGGGGGGGTTTTTTTTTTTTTTGGGGGGGGGGGGTTTTTTTTTTTTTTTGGGGGGGGGGGGGGGGTTTTTTGGGGGGGGCCCAAAGGGGGGCCCCGGGGGGTTTTTTCCCTTTTTGGGGGGCCCCCCGGGGGGGAAAAAACCCCAAAGGGGGTTTTTAAAAAAGGGGGGGCCCCGGGGGGGGTTTTTGTGGGGGAAAAATTTTAATTTTTTTGGGGGGGGGAAAAAAAAACCCCAACCGGGGGGGTTTTTTTAAAGGGGGAAAGGGGTTTTGGGGGGGTTTTTGGGGGGGGTTTTTAAAATTTTTTCCTTTTAAGGGGGGGGGGGGGGGGAAAAGGGGGGGCCCGGGGGGGGGGCCCCCGGGGGGGTTTTTTTGGGGCCCCGGGGGGGGGAAAAATTTAGGGGAAGGGGGGCCCAAAAGGGGGAAGGGGGGGGGGGGGGGGAAAAAAGGGGGGGGGGTTTTTAAAAAGGGGGGGGGGGGGTTTTGGGGAAGGGGGGTTTTTTTAAAAGGGCCCCGGGGGGGGTTTTTTAAAAAAACCTTTTAAGGGGGGGAAAAAGGGGGGTTTTAAGGGGGGTTTCCCGGGGGGGGGTTTTCCCCGGGGGGGGAAAAAGGGGGGGGGGGTTTTTTGGGGGGGCCCAAACCTTTTTAAGGGGGGGGGGGGGGGGGTTTTTTTTTGGGGGCCCCCCCCTTTTTTTAAAATTTTTTTAAAAGGGGTTTTTTAAAAGGGGGGGGGAAAAAATTTTTTTTGGGGGGGTTTTTTAGGGGGGGGGTTTTCTATAAAAACCCCCGGGGGGGGAAAAAGGGGGGGCCCTTTGGGGGGGGAAATTTTAAAACCCAACCTTGGGGGGGGGCCCCCTTTTTTTAAGGCCCGGGGGGAAAATTTTTGGGGGGGGGGTTTTTGGGGGGGGGGGGGGGGTTTTTTTTTAAAAAATTTTTTTGGGGGGGGGGTTTTAAAAAAGGGGGGCCCCCCTTTTGGGGGGGGTTTTTTTAAAAAGGGGGCCCCCCCGGGGGGGGGGGGGGGGTTTTTTTTTTTTGGGGGGGGGGGGGGGGGCCCCCCGGGAAGGGGGGGGGGAAAAGGGAGGGGGGGGGGGGGGGGGGCCCCCTTTAAAGGGGGCCCTTTGGGGGGGGGGGGGGCCCCCCCAAAAGGGGGCCCCTTTTTGGGGGGGGGAAAAAAAAAAAAAGGGGGGGGGGAAAAAAGGGGGGGGGGGGAAAAAGGTTTTAAAGGGGGGGTTTTTTTTGGGGGGGGGCCCTTTGGGGGGGGGGGGGGGGAAAAATTTTAAGGGGAAGGGGGGGGGGGGGGGGAAAATTTTAAGGGGGGGCCCGGGGGGGGGAAACCCCGGGGGGAAGGGGGCCATTTTTTTCCCCCCCTTTAAAATTAAAAAAGGGGCCGGGGGCCAAGGGGGCCCCTTTTTTTTTGGGGGGGGGGGGGCCCCTTTTTTTTTTTTGGGGGGCCTTTTTGGGGGTTTTTTTTTTTTTAAAAGGGGGGGGGGTTTTTTTTAAAAAAAAAATTTTAAAAAAAAAATTTTAAAAAAAACCCTTTTCCCATTTTTCCCCCCCGGGTTTCCTTTTCCCCCCCCCTTTTGGGGGGGGAAAAAAAAGGGGGGGGCCCCCCCCTTTTTTTTTTTTAACTTTGGGGGGGGGGGGGGGGGGAAAGGGGGGGGGGGAAAAAAACCCCAAAGGGGAAAAAGGGGGGAAAAGGGGGAAAAAAAAGGGGGGGGCCCCCCCCCCGGGGGGGGGGGAAAAAAAAAAGGGAAAGGGGGGGGGAAAAAAAAAGGGGGGGAAAAACCCCCCAAAAAAAAATTTTGGGGGGGGGGAAAAAAAAAAAAAGAAAAAACCCTTTTTTTTAAAAATTTTAAAAAGGGAAAAAGGGGGCCCTTTTCCCCCGGGAAAAAAAAAGGGGGGCCCTTTGGGCCCCCCCCCCGGGGGGGGTTTTTTAAGGGGTTTTTTTTAAAAAAAAATTTTTTTCCCCCCCTTTTTTTTTTTTTTTAAAAAAGAATTTAAAAAAAATTTTTTTTGGGGGGGGGCCGGAAAAAATTTTTTTTTTAATGGGGGGGGGGCCCCCCCTTTTTCCAAAATAAAAATTTAATTAAAACCCCCTTTTTTTCCCCCTTTTAAAAGGCCCCCTTTTGGGGGGGGGGGGGGAAAAAAAAAAAAAAAAAAATTTTTTAAAGGGGGGGAACCAGGGGGGAAAAACCAAAAAAACCGGGAAAGGGGGGCCCCAAAAATTTTTTAAAAAAAAAGGGGGGTTTTTTTTTTTGGGGGGGAAAAAAAAAACCCCCTTTTTTTTGAAAAAAAAAAAAGGGGGGGGGGGGGGCCCTTTTCCCGGGGGAAACCAGGGGGGCCCTTGAAAAAAACCCTAGGGAAAAAAAAAGGGAAAAAAAAAAGGGGGGGAAAAAGGGGGCCCAAAAAGGGGGTTTTAAAGGGGGGGAAATTTTTAAAAGGGGAAGGAAAAAAGGGGGGTTTTTTGGGGGGGGGGGTTTTTTTTTTTTAAAACCCTTTTGGGGGGGGGGGGGTTTTTTTGGGGAGGGGGGGGGGGGGGAAAAAAATTTGGGGGGGGGCCCAAAAGGGAAAAAAAAAGGGGGGGGCCCCCAAAAAAAAGGGGGGGGGAAACCGGTTTTTTGGGGGGGGGTTTTTTAAGGGGGGGAAAAAACCCCGGGGGGGGAAAACCCCCCGGGGGAAAGGGGGGTTTAAAAAAAAAACCCCCGGGGGGGGGAAAATTTTTGGGGGGCCGTTTTAAAAAGGGGGAAAAAAAAGGGGGGGGAAAAAAAAAAAAAAATTTGGGGGGGGGGGGGGAAAACCCTTTGGGGGGGGCCCAAAAAAAAAGGGGGAAAAAAAAAAGGGGGGGGGGGGAAGGGGGCCGGGGAAAAGGGGGGGGGGGGGTTTTTAAAGGGGGGTTTTTGGGGGAAAAGGGGGGTTGGGGGGGGGGGGGGGCCCCCCCAAAAAAAAAGGGGGGGGGTTTTATTTTTTGGGGGGGGTTTCCTTGGGGGGAAAATTTTTTGGAAAAAGGGGTTTTTTTTTCCCCCCCCAAACCAGGGGGGGGGGGTTTTTTTTTTTCCCCCTTTTTGGGGTTGGGGGGGTTTTTTTTTTTAAAAATTTCCCCCCCAGGGGGGGGGAATTTTTTTTTGGGGGGGGGGGGGGAAATTCCTTTCCCCCCCTTTCCCCCGGGGAAAAAAATTTTTTTTTTGGGGGAAAAAAAAGGGGGGGGGGAAAAAAAGGGGTTTGGGGGGGGGGGAAAAAAGGGGGGAACCCCGGGGAAATTTATTTTTAAAAAAAAGGGGGGGGGGGGGGGGGGGGAAAAAAAAAAAAAAAAAAGGGGGGGCCAAATTTTTTTTTTTTTTTTTTCCCCCCCAAAAACCCTTTAAAAAAAAAAGGGGAAAAAGGGTTGGCCCTTTTTGGGGCCCCGGGGGAAAAATTTTTCCCCCCTTTTTTTAGACCTGGGGGGGCCCCGGGGGGTTTTAAAAAATTTGGGGAAAAAACCCCCCCTTTTAAAAAATTTAAAAGGGGGGTTTTTTTTTCCCCCCTTTTTTTTTGGGGGGGGCCCCAAAAACCCCAAAAAAAAAAAAAAAAAATTTTTTTTTTTTGGGGGGGGGAAAAAAAATTTTTCCCGGGGAAAAGGGGGGAAAATTTTTAAAACCCTTTTTTCCCGGGGGGTTAAAATTTTAAATTTCCCCCTTTAAGGGAAAGGGGGGTTTTAAATGGGGTTTCCCCGGGGCCCGGGGGCCAAAAAAGGGGTTTTAAAAAACCCGGGGGACCTTAATTTGGGCCCCCCCCCCCCAAAAAAATTAAAAAAATTTTCCCCCCCCCCCTTTTTTAAAAATTTTTTAAAATTTTTTTTTAAAACCTTTTTTAAAAAAAAAAGGGGGAAACCCCCCGGGGGCCATTTTTTTTGGGGGGGGCCCCCCGGGGGGCCCCTTTTGGGGCCCTTTTTAAAAGGGGGCCCGGGGGTTTTGGGGTTTTTTTTGGGCCCCCCTTTCCCCCCCCCCAAAAAAAAAAAAACCCCTAAAACATTTTAAAAAAAAAAAAATTTTTTTTCCCCCCTTCAAAATTTTTTTTTTTAAAAAAAAACCCCATGCACCGGCCCTTTTTTTTAAAAAATTTGGATTCCCCAACCCCCTTTAATCGGGGAAAATAAAGGGAACCCCATGGGGGCCCCCTTTTTTAAAAGGGAAAAAATTTTTTAAAATTAAATTTTTAAAAGGGGTTTTCCCCATGCAAGCAGCCTGAAAGGCTCAGAGAGCTGTCAAGCGTTGGGTTCACACCAGAAAAAAACCCTTTTTTCCCCTCCTCCCCCCCAAAAAAAAAAGGGGGCCCCCCCCCCCCCAAAAAAGGGGAAAAAACCCCCCCCCAAAAAAAAAAAAACCCCCTTCCCCCCCCCCCCCCCCCGGAAAAGGGGGAAAAAAGGGGGAAAAAAAAAAAAAAACCAAAAAAAAAAAAACCCCCGGGGGGGGAAAAAAGGGGGAGGAAAAAAAAAAAAGGGGTTTTTTTGGGGTTTTGGGGGAAAATTTTTTTTGTTTAAAAAACCCCCGGGGAAAAAAAACCCCCCCCCCCAAAAACCCCAAACCCCCCCCGGGGCCTTTTCCGGGGGGGGAAGGGGAAAGGGGAAAAAAACCCCCCTAAAACCCCAAATCCCCCCCTTTTTTTTTTTTTTTTTTTTTTTTTTTTTTTGGGGGGGGGTTTTTTTTGGGGGTTTTTTTTGGGGGGGGTTTTTTAAATTTTTTTGGGGGGGGGTTTTTTTGGGGGGGGGTTTTTTTTGGGGTTTTTTGGGGGGGGGGGGGGGTTTGGGGGGTTTTTTTGGGGGTTTGGGGGGGGGTTTTTTGGGGGGGGTTTGGGGGGGGGGGGGGGTTTTGGGGGTTTGGTTTTGGTTTTTTGGGGGTTTTGGGAAAGGGGGGGGTTTGGGTGGGGTTTTTTTTTTGGGGGGGGTTTGGGGGTTTTTTGGGTTTTTGGGGGTTTTTAATTTGGGGGTTTGGGGGGGGGGAAGGGGGGGTTTGGGGGGGTTTTTGGGGGTTTTGGGGGGGTTTTGGGTTTTTGGGGGGTTTGGGTTGGGGTTTGGGTTTTTGGGAAATTTAAAAATTTTTTTTTTTTTGGGGGGGGTTTTTTGGGGGTTTTTGGGGAAAAAAAAAAGGGAAAAATTTAAAAATTTTGGGAAAAAATTTTTAAAAAAGGGGATTTAAAAAAGGGGGAAAATTAAAAAGGGGGGGGGGGGGTTAAAATTTTTTTAAAAAAGGGGAAAAAGGGGCCCGTTTTGGGGGGGTAAAAAATTTTTGGGGGAAAAAGGGGGGGGGTTTTTAAATGGGGGGTTTTGGGGGAAATTTTTGGGGGGGGTTTTATGGGAAAATTTTTGGGAAAATTTTGGGGAAAAAAATGGGGGGGTTTTTAAAAAAAAAAAATTTTTTTTTTGGGGAAAAATTTTTTGGGGGGGGTTTTTTATTGGGGGTTTTGGGGTATATGGGGGGGGGTTTTTGGGGGGGGGATACAGATATGGGAAAAAAAAATTTTTTTGGGGGGGTTTTTGGGGGGATAATAAAAAGGGGGGGGAAAATTTTGGGGAAAAAAGGGGGGAAAAAAAAAAAAATTTTAAAAAAAAGGGGGGGGGGGGGAAAAATTTTTTTAAAAAAAAAAGGGGGTATATGGGATCCAAAATGGATACAGTATATTGGGAAAAGTATATGTATTCAGTATTGGGATAAAAAATTTAAAAATTTTTAGGGGAAAATTTTTAAAAAAAAAGGGGGGGGTTTTTTTTTTGGGGGGGGAAAAGGGGGGGATAAGGGGGGTTTAAAAATAAGGGGGAAGGGGGAAGGGGAAAAAAAATTTTTGGGAAAATTTTTGGGAAAAAATGGGATCATATATGGGGGTTTTTTTTAAAAAAACAGTATATGGGATAAAGTATATGGGATTTTGGGGGGTACATTTTTGGGGTTTAAAAAAGGGGTGCAAAAGGAAAAAGGGGGGTTTTTTGGGGGTTTTGGGGGGGGTATATGGGATAAATTTTGGGCCCGGGGCCCGTAATGGGATCGGGAAAACAGGGGCCCGTATATGGGAAAAATTTTTTGGGAAACAAAAAGGGGGGTTTTTTGGGGGGGGCCAAAATTTTTGGGGTCCCTTTTTAAAAAAAAAGGGAAAAACCAAAAAGGGGGGGGGTTTTTTTCAAAAGGGGGTTTTTTGGGGGTTTAAAAAATTTAAAAAAAAATTAAAAAGGGGGGGTTTTTTTAAAAAAAATTTAAAAAATTTTTAAAAGGGGAAGGGTTTTTTTTTAAAAAAAAAAAAAGGGGAAAAATATTGGGGAAAAAAGGGATACAGTATATGGGGGGGTTCAGTATAAGGGGTCGGGGAAAAGGGGGGAAAAAGGGGGGGGATTGGGTAGGGAAAAATAAGGGGGGGGAAAAAAAAAAGGGGGAAAAAGGGGGGGGGGGGTTTTAAAAAATTTAAATTAAAAATTTAAGGGGGAAGGGGTTAAAAGGGGGAAAAAGGGGGGGAAAATAAGGGTTTTTTTTTTTTTTGGTTTCCGTAAAATTTTTTGGGGGGGTTTTTTAAGTTTAAGGGGGGGGCCAAAAGGGTAAATTTTAAAAAATAGGGAAATTTTTTTGGGAAAATTTTTTTAAAAGGGGGGGGGGTTAAAGGGAAGGGATAGGGGAAAAAAGGGGAAAAAAAGGGATTTTAAATTTTTGGGGTTTTTTTTTTTGGGGGGGGGTTTTTTTTTAAAGGGGGCCCCAAAAAAAAATTTTGGGGGGGGTTTTTTTTAAATTTTTTGGGGGAAAAAGGGGGGAAAGAAAATTTAAAAACCCCCTTTGGGGGGGAAATTAAAAACAAAAAATTTTTTTTTTTTTTTTGGGTTTTTAAAAAAATTTTTTTTGGGGGGGTTTTTTTTTTTATTGGGGAGGGGAAAGTAAAATTTTGGGTTTTTTTGGGTTTTCGGGGGGTTTGGGGGGGAAAAAAAAAGGGGAAAAGGTTTTTTAAAAAAGTTTGGGAACCCCGTAACCCTTTTGGGGGGGGGGGGTTTTTTTTAAAAAAAAGGGGGGGCCCCCCCCCCCCCAAAAAAAAAAGGGGGGGGGTTTCTATACCCTTTTTTTAAAAAACATTTGGGAAAAAAACCCCGAAAAGGGGTCGTTTTGGGGTTTTTTAAAAATTTTTTTTGGGGGGGCCTTTGGGCCGGGAAAAAAGGGGTTTTTGGGTTTTTTTTTGGGGAAAAATTAAAAAAAACCCCCCCGGGGGGGGAAAAAAATAAAAATTTTTTAAAAAACAAATTTTGGGGTTTTTAAAAAGGGCCCCCTTTAGGGGGAAAAAAAATAATTTTCCCCCCCAAAAAAAATTTTTTCCCCAAAAAAAAAGGGGGGGGTTTTTTTTTTTTTTAAAAATATTTGGGTTTTTAAAAATTTTTTAAACTTTTTTTTTTAAAAAATTTGGGTTTGGGGTTTTTTTTTAGGAAATTGGGGAAAAATTTTTTTAAATTTTTTAAAAAATTTTAAAATTTGGGGGGAAAAAAATTTTTTTGGGGTTTTAAAATTTTGGTTTTTTTTTTGGGTTTTTGGGGGGGGCCCCCCCTTTTTTTTTTTCATTTTTCCCCCCTTTTTTTTTAAATTTTTGGGGAAAAGGGGGGGGGTTCCCCTTTTTGGGGGAAAAGGGGGGGGGGGGGTTTTTTAAAATTTTTTAAAAAAAATTTTTTTTGGGGGGGAAAATTTAATTTTTGCGAAAAAGGGGAAAAAGGGTAAGATTTGGGGGGGGGAAAAAATTGGAAAAGAAAAAATTTTTTGGGCCCCTTTTTTTTTTAAAAAAAACCCCCAAAAAAGGGGGGGTGGGGGAAAAAAACCCCCCCCGGGGGTTTTTTTCCCAAAATTTTTTTAAAAAAATTTTTTTTAAAAAAACCCCCCCCAAAAACCTTTTTTTTTGGGGGGGGGGGGGGAAAAAAATTTTTTTTTAATTTTTTTTTTTTTTGGGGTTTTAAAACCCCCCCCCTTTTTTTTTTTTTCCCCCCCCCCCCTTTTTTAAAAAAATTTGTTCCCCCCCCAAAGGGAAAAAAATTTTTTAAAAATTTCCCTTAAAAAATTTTTTTTAACCCTTAAAGTTTTTATTTTTTTTTTTTCCCCTTTTTCCCCCCGTTTTGGGGTAATTTGGGGAAATTTGGGCCCTTTTTTTGGGGCCCCTTTTTTAAATTTTTTTTTTTTCCCTTGTTTCCCCCCTTTTTTTCCCCCCTTTTTTTTTTTTTGTTCCCCCCCCCCTTTTTTTTAAAAAATTTTTTTTTAAAAAAAAAAAGGGGAAAAAAAAATTTTTTTAAAAAAATTTTTCAGTTTTTTTTTCCCCCCCCCTTTTTTTAAAATTTTTTTTTAAAGGGCCCTTTTATTAAAAAAAATTTTTTCCCCCGGAATTTTGGGGAAAATTTTTTCCCCCCCCAAAAAAAATTTTTTGGGGGGGGAAAAAAAAATTTTTTTTTTTTTAAAAAAAAAAAAAACCCAAAAATGGTTTTTGAAAAAAAAAAAAAAGGGGGGGGCCCCGTATATGGGGGTTTTTTGGAAAAAAAAGGGGGGGGGGGGAGGAAAGGGATGCAGTATATGGGGGTAAGGGGAAATTTTTTGGGGTCCAAAGGGGGGAAAAATTTTTTTGGGGGGGGGAAAAGGGGAAAAAGGGGTTTTCAGTATAGGGGGTTTTTTTTTTGGGGGGGTCAGAAAATTTTTTAAAAAAAAAATTTTAAATGGGGGGGTTTTTTTAAAAATTTAAAAAAAGGGGGGTTTTTTGGGATTTTTTTGGGGGTTTTTTTTAAAAGGGTAAGTTTGGGGGTTTGGGAAAATTTAAAAAAAAGGGGGGGGATTTTTTGGGGGGGAAATTTTTTAAAAAATTTAAAAAGGGGGAAAAAATTTTAAAAAAAAAAAAATTTTAAAATTTAAATTTAAGTAAAAATTTTTTAAAAAAAAGGTAAATTTTTGGGGTTTTTTTTTTAAATTTTTTTTGGAAAATTTTTTGTTTTTTTGTTTTTAAAAAAAAGGGGGGGGGAAAAAAAATAATTTGGTAAGGGTTTTAAAAAATTTAATTTTTTAAATTTTTTAAAAAAAAAAGGGGGGGAAAAAAAAAAAAAATTTTTGGGGGGTGGGAAAAGGGGTTTTTTTATTTTTAATTTTTTTTGGGGGTTTTTTTTTTTTTTTTTAAAAAAAAAATTTTGGGGGGGGGGTTTTTTTTAAAAAAAAAATTTTTTAATTTAAAAGGGGGGGAAAATTTTTTTGGGGAAAAAAAAAAAAAACCCCAAAAAAATTTTTTTGGGGAAAAAAAAATTTTTTGGGGGAAAAAAAAAAATTTTTTTTTTGGGGGGGGTTTTTTTGGGGGGGTTTTTCCCTTTTGGGGGGGATTTTTTTTTTTCCTTTCTTTTCCCCCCTTTTTTTTAAAAAAAAAATTTTTTTAAATTTTTAAAAAAAAAATTTTTTTTCCGGGGAAAAGAAGGCCCCAAAATTTTTTTTAAAAAAAAGGGGGTTTTAAAAAATTGGGGGTTTTTGGGAAAAAAACCCCCCCCAAAAATTATTGCCGGGAAGGGGAAAAATTTTTTTGGGGGGAAAAAAAAAAAAGGGGGGGGGGGGGGAAAATTTTCCCCCCCGGGGGGAAAAAAGGGGGGGCCAAAAAACCCAAAAGGGGGCCCGAGGAAAAAGCCAAAAGGGGGGGAAACCGGGGGGGGGAAAAAAAAAAAAAGTAAAAGGGGAAAAAAAAGGGCCCGCCAAAGGGGGGTTTTTTTAAAAAAAACCCAAAACCAAACCCAAAAAAGGGGGGGAAAAAAAAAAAAAAAAAATTTTGGGGAAAAAAGGGGGTTTTTAAAAAAAGGGGGAAAAAAGGGGGGGAAAAGGGGGGGGGGGTTTTTTTTTTTGGGGAAAAAAAATTTAAAAGGGAAAGGGGTTTTTAAAAAAAAGGGGGGGGGGAAAAAAAAAAAGGGGGAAAGGGGGGGGGGGGTTGGGGGCAGGAAAAAATTTTTGGCCGAGGGGAATTTTGGGGGAAAGGGCCCCCCAAAAAATTTTAACCGTCCCTCCCTTTTTTTAAAACCCCCCCCAACCCCCCAAATTTTTTACCTTTTTTCCCCCCCCCAAGGGGGGGAAAAAAAAAAGGGGGGGGGGAAAAAGGGGGGGGGGGGGGGGGGGGGGAAAAAGGGGGGGGGGGGGAAAAGGGGGGGGAAAAAAGGGGGGGAAAAAAAAGGGAAAAGGGGGGGGGGGGGGGGGGGGGAAAAGGGGGGAAAAAAAGGGGGGGGGGGGGGGGGGGGGGGGAGGAAAGGGGGGGGGGGGGGGGGGGAAAAAAAACCCCCGGGGGGGAAAAAAAAAAAAAGGGGGGGGTTCCCGGGGAAGGGGGGAAAAAGGGAAAGGGGGGGGGGAAAGGGGGGGGAGGGAAAAAGGGGAGGGGAAAAAGGGGGGGGGGGGGGAAAAAAGGGGGGGGGGAAAAAAAGGGGGGGGGGGAAAAAAAAAATTTTTTTTTTTTTTTTTCCCCCCCCCCTAAAAAGGGGTTTTTTTAAAAAAAACCCCCCCCCCTTTTTTCCCCCCCCCCCCCCCCCCCCTTTTTTCCCCTTTTTTTCCCCCCCCCCCCCCTTTTTTCCCCCCCCCCCAAAAAAAAAAGGGGGAAAAAAAAAAAATTTTTCCCCCCAAAAAAATCCCCTTTTTTAAAAAAAAATTTTTTTTTTTTCCCCCAAATTTTTGGAAAAAAAAAACCCCCCCCCCCCTTTTAATTTTTTTTGGGGGGAAAAAAAAAACCCCAAAATTTTTTTAAAAAAAAAGGGGGGGGGGTTTTTTAAAAAAAAAAACCCCCCCCAAAGGTTTTTAAAAAACCCCCCCTTTTTTCCCCCCGGGGGGAAAGGGATTTCCCCAATTTTTCCCCCCCCCCCCGGGGGTTTTTTTTCCCCCCCCCCCTTTTTCCCCCCCCCCTTTTGGAAAAAAACCCTTTTTAAAATTTTTAAACCCCCGGGGGGGTTTTTTCCCCCCCTTTTTGGGCCCCAAAAATTTTTTTTTTTTTTTAAAATTTTTTTTTTGGGGAAGGGGAAAAAGGAGAGGAGAGGAGAGGAGAGGGGAGGAGAGAAGGAGAGGAGAGGAGAGGAGGAGGGGAGGAGAGGAGGAGGAGAGGGGAGAGGAGCCCAAATCACCTGGGGAGTGACACTCCCATCCCCTCCCCTCTAAGTCTCCTCTACTCTACACAGCAAACCAGGTCTCTCTCTCTCTCTCTCTCTCTCTCTCCTCTCTCTCTCTCTCTCAATTCAGTTCAATTTAAGGGCTTTATTGGCATGGGAAACGTGTGTTAACATTGCCAAAGCAAGTGAAGTAGATAGTAAACAAAAGTGAAATAAACAATAAATATTAACAGTAAAACATTACACTCAGAAGTTTCAAAAGAATAAAGACATTTCAAATGTCATATTATGTCTATATACAGTGTTGTAACAATGTGCAAATAGTTAAAGTACAAATGGGAAAATAAATAAACATAAATATGGGTTGTATTTACAATGGTGTTTGTTCTTCACTGGTTGCCCTTTTCTTGTGGCAACAGGTCACAAATCTTGCTGCTCTGATGGCACAAAGTTGGATTTGTTTTCTAATTCTTTGTGGGTCTGTGTAATCTGAGGGAAATATGTGTCTCTAATATGGTCATACATTTGGCAGGAGGTTAGGAAGTGCAGCTCAGTTTCCACCTCATTTTGTGGGCAGTGTGCACATAGCCTGTCTTCTCTTGAGAGCCAGGTCTGCCTACGGCGGCCTTTCTCAATAGCAAGGCTATGCTTACTGAGTCTGTACATAGTCAAAGCTTTCCTTAAGTTTGGGTCAGTCACAGTGGTCAGGTATTCTGCCACTGTGTATTCTCTGTTTAGGGCCAAATAGCATTCTAGTTTTATTGTTAAATATTTCCAATGTGTCAAGTAATTCTCTTTTTGTTTTCTCATGATTTGGTTGGGTCTAATTGTGTTGCTGTCCTGGGGCTCTGTGGGGTCTGTTTATGTTTGTGAACAGAGCCCCAGGACCAGCTTGCTTAGGGGACTCTTCTCCAGGTTCATCTCTCTGTAGGTGATGGCTTTGTTATGTAAGGTTTGGGAATCACTTCCTTTTAGGTGGTTGTAGAATTGAATGGCCCTTTTCTGGATTTTGATCATTAGCGGGTATCGGCCTAATTCTGCTCTGCATGCATTATTTGGTGTTTTACGTTGTACACAGAGGATATTTTTGCAGAATTCTGCATGCAGAGTCTCAATTTGGTGTTTGTCCCATTTTGTGAATTATTGGTTGGTGAGTGGACCCCAGATCTCACAACCATAAAGGGCAATGGGTTATATAACTGATTCAAGTATTTTTACCCAGATCCTAAAAGATATGTCAAATTTTATGTTCCTTTTGATGGCGTATAAGGCCCTTCTTGCCTTGCCTCTCAGATCGTTCACAGCTTTGTGGAAGTTACCTGTGGTGCTGATGTTCAGGCCGAGGTACGTATAGTTTTTTGTGTGCTCTAGGGCAACGGTGTCTAGATGGAATTTGTATTTGTCATCCTGGCAACTGGACCTTTTTTGGAACACCATTATTTTTGTCTTACTGAGATTTACTGTCAGGGCCCAGGTCTGACAGAATCTGTCTTCTCTTGAGAGCCAGGTTTGCCTACGGTGGCCTTTCTCAATAGCAAGGCTATGCTCACTGAGTCTGTACATAGTCAAAGCTTTCCTCAAGTTTGGGTCAGTCACAGTGGTGAACTCTAAGTTTAGAGCCAAATAGCATTTTAGTTTGGTCTGTTTTTTGGTACATTCTTTCCAATGTGTGAAGTAATTATGTTGGGTCTAATTGTGTTGTTGTCCTGGGGCTCTGTTTGTGAACAGGCTCTCTCTCTCTCTCTCTCTCTCTCTCTCTCTCTCTCTCTCTCTGTCTCTCTCTCTCTCTCTCTCTCTCTCTCTCTCTGTCTCTCTCTCTCTCTCTCTCTCTCTCTCTCTCTCTGTCTCTCTCTCTCTCTCTCTCTCTCTCTCTCTCTCTCTCTCTCTCTCTCTCTCTCTCTCTCTCTCTCTCTCTCTCTCTCTCTCTCTCTCTCTCTCTCTCTCTCTCTGTAAGGTACAGGGTATAGGGTGTAGGGTACAGGGTGTAGGGTACAGGGTGTAGGGTATAGGGTGTAGGGTACAGGGTGTAGGGTATAGGGTATAGGGTGTAGGGTGTAGGGTGTAGGGTATAGGGTATAGGGTGTAGGGTGTAGGGTATAGGGTGTAGGGTGTAGGGTATAGGGTGTAGGGTATAGGGTGTAGGGTGTAGGGTGTAGGGTATAGGGTATAGGGTATAGGGTGTAGGGTGTAGGGTATAGGGAAAAGGGTGTAGGGTGTAGGGTACAGGGTGTAGGGTATAGGGTGTAGGGTATAGGGTGTAGGGTGTAGGGTGTAGGGTATAGGGTATAGGGTGTAGGGTATAGGGTGCAGGGTATAGGGTGCAGGGTATAGGGTGTAGGGTACAGGGTATAGGGTATAGGTTGTAGGGTACAGGGTACAGGGTACAGGGTGTAGGGTATAGGGTATAGGGTGTAGGGTATAGGGTGTAGGGTGTAGGGTGTAGGGTATAGGATATAGGGTGTAGGGTGTAGGATATAGGGTGTAGGGTGTAGGGTATAGGGTATAGGGTGTAGGGTGTAGGGTACAGGGTATAGGGTATAGGGTATAGGGTCTAGGGTGTAGGGTATAGGGTATAGGGTATAGGGTGTAGGGTATAGGGTGTAGGGTGTAGGGTATAGGGTGTAGGGTGTAGGGTATAGGGTATAGGGTGTAGGGTATAGGGTATAGGGTACAGGGTGTAGGGTATAGGGTGTAGGGTGTAGGGTATAGGGTGTAGGGTATAGGGTGTAGGGTATAGGGTATAGGGTATAGGGTGTAGGGTATAGGGTATAGGGTGTAGGGTGTAGGGTATAGGGTATAGGGTATAGGGTATAGGGTGTAGGGTGTAGGGTATAGGGTATAGGGTATAGGTATAGGGTACAGGGTATAGGGTATAGGGTGTAGGGTATAGGGTGTAGGGTATAGGGTATAGGGTGTAGGGTACAGGGTGTAGGGTGTAGGGTATAGGGTGTAGGGTACAGGGTGTAGGGTATAGGGTGTAGGGTATAGGGTGTAGGGTGTAGGGTGTAGGGTATAGGGTGTAGGGTATAGGGTGTAGGGTATAGGGTATAGGGTGTAGGGTACAGGGTGTAGGGTACAGGGTGTATGGTATAGGGTGTAGGGTATAGGGTGTAGGGTATAGGGTGTAGGGTGTAGGGTAAAGGGTATAGGGTGTAGGGTATAGGTATAGGGTGTAGGGTGTAGGGTATAGGGTGTAGGGTGTAGGGTATAGGGTGTAGGGTACAGGGTGTAGGGTATAGGGTGTAGGGTATAGGGAATAGGGTGTAGGGTGTAGGGTATAGGGTATAGGGTGTAGGGTGTAGGGTGTAGGGTAAAGGGTATAGGGTGTAGGGTGTAGGGTGTAGGGTATAGGGTGTAGGGTATAGGGTGTAGGGTATAGGGTATAGGGTGTAGGGTGTAGGGTATAGGGTATAGGGTGTAGGGTATAGGGTGTAGGGTATAGGGTATAGGGTATAGGGTGTAGGGTGTAGGGTATAGGGTGTAGGGTATAGGGTATAGGGTGTAGGGTGTAGGGTACAGGGTATAGGGTATAGGGTATAGGGTATAGGGTGTAGGGTATAGGGTATAGGGTGTAGGGTGTAGGGTGTAGGGTATAGGGTGTAGGGTATAGGGTATAGGGTATAGGGTGTAGGGTACATGGTGTAGGGTGTAGGGTATAGGGTGTAGGGTACAGGGTGTAGGGTATAGGGTGTAGGGTATAGGGTGTAGGGTATAGGGTGTAGGGTATAGGGTGTAGGGTATAGGGTGTAGGGTATAGGGTATAGGGTGTAGGGTATAGGGTATAGGGTGTAGGGTATAGGGTATAGGGTGTAGGGTGTAGGGTATAGGGTATAGGGTGTAGGGTATAGGGTATAGGGTGTAGGGTGTAGGGTATAGGGTATAGGGTGTAGGGTATAGGGTATAGGGTGTAGGGTGTAGGGTATAGGGTATAGGGTGTAGGGTATAGGGTATAGGGTGTAGGGTGTAGGGTATAGGGTACTCCTGAGTGGTGCAGTGGTCTAAGGCACTGCATCGCAGTGCTAGCTGTGCCACTAGAGATCCTGGTTCGAATCCAGGCTCTGTCGCCGCCGGCCGTGACCGGGAGACTCATGGGCGGCGCACAATTGGCCCAGCGTCGTCCAGGGTAGGGGAGGGAATGGCCGGCAGGGTAGGGGAGGGAATGTAGCTCAGTTGATAGAGCATGGCGTTTGCAACGCCAGGGTTGTGGGTTTGATTCCCACGGGGGGCCAGTATAAAAAAAATATGTATTCACTAACTGTAAGTCGCTCTGGAAAAGAGCGTCTGCTAAATGAAAAAAAAAAAAAAAAAAAAAAAAGTATAGGGTGTAGGGTATAGGGTATAGGGTATAGGGTGTAGAGTACAGGGTATAGGGTGTAGGGTGTAGGGTGTAGGGTGTAGGGTGTAGGGTGTAGGGTATAGGGTGTAGGGTGTAGGGTAAGGGTGTAGGGTGTAGGGTATAGGGTGTAGGGTACAGGGTGTAGGGTGTAGGGTGTAGGGTATAGGGTGTAGGGTGTAGGGTATAGGGTGTAGGGTGTAGGGTGTTGGGTGTAGGGTATAGGGTGTAGGGTTAGGGTATAGGGTGTAGGGTATAGGGTGTAGGGTGTAGGGTGTAGGGGTAGGGTGTAGGGTGTAGGGTGTAGGGTACAGGGTGTAGGGTATAGGGTGTAGGGTACAGGGTGTAGGGTGTAGGGTGTAGGGTATAGGGTGTAGGGTGTAGGGTATAGGGTGTAGGGTGTAGGGTGTAGGGTATAGGGTGTAGGGTACAGGGTATAGAGTGTAGGGTGTAGGGTATAGGGTATAGGGTATAGGGTACAGGGTATAGGGTGTAGGGTGTAGGGTACAGGGTATAGGGTATAGGGTATAGGGTGTAGGGTATAGGGTGTAGGGTACAGGGTATAGGGTGTAGGGTATAGGGTGTAGGGTACAGGGTGTAGGGTGTAGGGTGTAGGGTATAGGGTGTAGGGTACAGGGTACAGGGTGTAGGGTGTAGGGTATAGGGTGTAGGGTGTAGGGTATAGGGTGTAGGGTGTAGGGTATAGGGTGTAGGGTATAGGGTGTAGGGTACAGGGTGTAGGGTATAGGGTGTAGGGTACAGGGTATAGGGTATAGGGTGTAGGGTATACGGTGTAGGGTGTAGAGTATAGGGTGTAGGGTATAGGGTGTAGGGTATAGGGTGTAGGGTGTAGGGTACAGGGTGTAGGGTATAGGGTATAGGGTATAGGGTACAGGGTATAGGGTGTAGGGTGTAGGGTATAGGGTATAGGGTATAGGGTGTAGGGTATAGGGTGTAGGGTATAGGGTGTAGGGTACAGGGTATAGGGTGTAGGGTATAGGGTGTAGGGTACAGGGTGTAGGGTGTAGGGTATAGGGTGTAGGGTTTAGGGTGAAGGGTACAGGGTGTAGGGTACCGGGTATAGGGTGTAGGGTATAGGGTGTAGGGTATAGGGTGTAGGGTACAGGGTGTAGGGTATAGGGGGGTGTAGGGTACAGGGTATAGGGTATAGGGTGTAGGGTATAGGGTGTAGGGTATAGGGTGTAGGGTGTAGAGTATAGGGTGTAGGGTGTAGGGTATAGGGTGTAGGGTGTAGGGTATAGGGTATAGGGTGTAGGGTGTAGGGTATAGGGTATAGGGTATAGGGTATAGGGTGTAGGGTGTAGGGTACAGGGGGTAGGGTATAGGGTATAGGGTGTAGGGTATAGGGTGTAGGGTATAGGGTGTAGGGTATAGGGTATAGGGTGTAGGGTATAGGGTGTAGGGTATAGGGTATAGGGTATAGGGTGTAGGGTAGTCACCCTGGAGCAGATGAGGTGGAGGCTGGTAGCGATGGCTTTAGCTGGCGTGTCACAACGGAACACATGACACTTCAGGATCCTGGTGTCCTTGTCCCTCGCTATAGGGTGTAGGGTGTAGGGTGTAGGTATAGGGTATAGGGTGTAGGGTATAGGGTATAGGGTGTAGGGTACAGGGTGTAGGGTGTAGGGTACAGGGTGTAGGGTGTAGGGTGTAGGGTGTAGGGTATAGGGTGTAGGGTATAGGGTATAGGTATAGGGTGTAGGGTGTAGGGTGTAGGGTGTAGGGTATAGGGTGTAGGGTATAGGGTGTAGGGTATAGGGTATAGGGTGTAGGGTACAGGGTATAGGGTGTAGGGTATAGGGTGTAGGGTACAGGGTGTAGGGTGTAGGGTATAGGGTGTAGGGTATAGGGTGAAGGGTACAGGGTGTAGGGTACCGGGTATAGGGTGTAGGGTATAGGGTGTAGGGTATAGGGTGTAGGGTACAGGGTGTAGGGTATAGGGTGTAGGGTACAGGGTATAGGGTATGGGGTGTAGGGTATAGGGTGTAGGGGGTATAGGGTGTAGGTGTAGAGTAGAGGTGTGTAGGGTGTAGGGTATAGGGTATAGGGTGTAGGGTATAGGGTGTAGGGTATAGGGTGTAGGGTGTAGGGTATAGGGTATAGGGTATAGGGTATAGGGTGTAGGGTACAGGGTGTAGGGTATAGGGTATAGGGTGTAGGGTATAGGGTGTAGGGTATAGGGTGTAGGGTGTAGGGTATAGGGTATAGGGTGTAGGGTATAGGGTGTAGGGTATAGGGTGTAGGGTATAGGGTGTAGGGTGTAGGGTATAGGGTATAGGGTGTAGGGTAGTCACCCTGGAGCAGATGAGGTGGAGGCTGGTAGCGATGGCTTTAGCTGGCGTGTCACAACGGAACACATGACACTTCAGGATCCTGGTGTCCTTGTCCCTCGCTACGTACGCAAAGTCCCTGGGGAGGAGGAGAGGAGAGGGTTAACATGGGAGGAGGAGAGGAGAGGAGGATGATGGGGATGAGAGGAGAGGAGGATGATGGGGGATGAGAGGAGAGGGTTAACATGAGAGGAGGAGAGGGTTAACATGAGAGGAGGACAGGAAAGGGTTAACATGAGAGGAGGAGAGGAGAGGGTTAACATGAGAGGAGGAGAGGAGAGGGTTAACATGAGAGGAGGAGAGGAGAGGGTTAACATGAGAGAGGAGGAGAGGAGAGGGTTAACATGAGAGGAGGAGAGGAGAGGGTTAACATGAGAGGAGGAGAGGAGAGGGTTAACATGAGAGGAGGAGAGGGAGAGGGTTAACATGAGAGGAGGAGAGGAGAGGGTTAACATGAGAGGAGGAGAGGAGAGGGTTAACATGAGAGGAGGAGAGGAGAGAGGGTTAACATGAGAAGAGGAGAGGAGAGGGTTAACATGAGAGGAGGAGAGGAGAGGGTTAACAGAGGAGGAGAGGAGAGGGTTAACATGAGAGGAGGAGAGGAGAGGGTTAACATGAGAGGAGGAGAGGAGAGGGTTAACATGAGAGGAGGAGAGGAGAGGGTTAACATGAGAGGAGGAGAGGAGAGGGTTAACATGAGAGGAGGGAGGAGAGGGTTAACATGAGAGGAGGAGAGGAGAGGGTTAACATGAGAAGAGGAGAGGAAAGGGTTAACATGAGAGGAGGAGAGGAGAGGGTTAACATGAGAGGAGGAGAGGAGAGGGTTAACATGAGAGGAGGAGAGGAGAGGGTTAACATGAGAGGAGGAGAGGAGAGGGTTAACATGAGAGGAGGAGAGGAGAGGAGGATGATGGGGGATGAGAGGAGAGGAGGAGAGGAGAGGAGAGGAGGATGATGGGGGAAGAGAGGAGAGGAGGAGAATAAGAACATGTTTACCTCTCTCTGAGTCCAGGGAAGCAAGGGAGGAAAGGAGGAGTTAGTTAAAGAGTGGAGGAAGAGAGAAAAACAGCAACTCTCAGCAAGAATCCTGCTGGGGAACAAGTCCTCCATCTCCCACCACACACACACACACACACACACACACACACACACACACACACACACACACACATACACACACACAGACACACACACACACAGACACACACACACACACACACACACACACAGACACACACACACACACACACACACACACACACACACACACACACACACACACACACACACACACACACACACACACACACACACACAGACACACACACACACACACAGACACACACACACACACACACACACACACACGTTATATACCGTGCATTCGGAAAGTATTCAGAACCCTTGACTTTTTCCACATTTTGTTACGTTACAGCCTTATTCTAAAATTGATTAAATCAATCTACACACAATACCCCATCATGACAAAGTGAAAACAGGTTTTTAGACATTTTTGCACATTTATAAAAAATAAAAACTGAAATATCACAAGTATTCAGACCATTTACTCAGTACTTTATTGAAGCACCTTTTGGCAGCGATTACAGCCTCGAGTCTTCTTGGGCATGACGCTACAAGCTTGGCACACCTGTATTTGGGGAGTTTCTCCCATTCTTCTCTGCAGATCCTCTCAAGCTCACAGTCCCTGTCGCTGAAAAACATCTGTCAGGTAGGATGGGGAGCGTCGCTGCACAGCTATTTTTCAGGTCTCTCCAGAGATGTTAGATCGGGTTCAAGTCTGGGCTCTGGCTGGGCCACTCAAGGACATTCAGAGACTTGTCTCGAAGCCACTCCTGCGTTGTCTTGGCTGTGTGTTTAGGGTCATTGTCCTGTTGGAAGGTAAACCTTCGCCCCAGTCTGAGGTCCTGAGCGCTCTGGAGCAGGTTTGCATCAAGGATCTCTCTGTACTTTGCTCCGTTCATCTTTGCCTCGATCCTGACTAGTCTCCCAGTCCCTGTCGCTGAAAAACATCCCCACAGCATGATTCTGCCACCACCACGCTTCACCGTAGGGATGGTGCCAGGTTCCTCCAGACGTGACGCTTGGTATTCAGGCCAAAGAGTTCAATCTTGGTTTCATCAGACCAGAGAATCTTGTTTCTCATGGTCTGAGAGTCTTCAGGTGCCTTTTGGCAAACTCCAAGCGGGCTGTCATGTGCCTTTTACTGAGGAGTGGCTTCCGTCTGGCCACTCTACCATAAAGGCCTGATTGCTGGAGTGCTGCAGAGATGGTTGTCCTTCTGGAAGGTTCTCCCATCTCACAGAGGAACTCTGGAGCTCTGTCAGAGTGACCATCGGGTTCTTGGTCACCTCCCTGACCAAGGCCCTTCTCCCCCGATTGCTCAGTTTGGCCCGGGCGGCCAGCTCTAGGAAGAGTCTTGGTGGTTCCAAAACTTCTTCCATTTAAGAATGATGGAGGGCACTGTGTTATTGGGGACCTTCAATGCTGCAGAGATTTTTTGGTACCCTTCCCCAGATCTGTGCCTCGACACAATCCTGTCTCGGAGCTCGATACGGACAATTCCTTCGACCTCATGGCTTGGTTTTTGCTCTGACATGCACTGTCAACTGTGGGGACACTTATATAGACAGGTGTGTGCCTTTCCAAATCATGTCCAATCAATTGAATTTAACAAAGGTGGACTCCAATCATGTTGTAGAAACAGTGTAAACACACGTTTCCCATGGCGATAAAGCCACTTGGCAGTGTAAACACACGTTTCCACTTGGCAGTGTAAACACACGTTTCCCATGGCGATAAAGCCTCTTGGCAGTGTAAACACACGTTTTCCCATGGCGATAAAGCCTCTTGGCAGTGTAAACACACGTTTCCCATGGCGATTTCCCATGGCGTAAATAACAGCGTTTCCCATGGCAGCCACTTGGCAGTGTAAAAGTTTCCACACTTGGCAGTGTAAACACACGTTTCCCATGGCGATAAAGCCTCTTGGCAGTGTAAACACACACGTTTAAACACACGCCTCTTTTCCCATGGCGATAAAGCCTCTTGGCAGTGTAAACACACGTTTCCCATGGCGATAAAGCCTCTTGGCAGTGTAAACACACGTTTCCCATGGCGATAAAGCCACTTGGCAGTGTAAACACACGTTTCCCATGGCGATAAAGCCACTTGGCAGTGTAAACACACGTTTCCCATGGCGATAAAGCCACTTGGCAGTGTAAACACACGTTTTCCCATGGCGATATGGCGATAAAGCCACTTGGCAGTGTAAAAACACACGTTTCCCATGGCGATAAAGCCACTTGGCAGCCACTTGGCAGTGTAAACACACGTTTCCCATGGCGATAAAGCCACTTGGCAGTGTAAACACACGTTTCCCATGTCGATAAAGCCACTTGGCAGTGTAAACACACGTTTCCCATGGCGATAAAGCCACTTGGCAGTGTAAACACACGTTTCCCATGTCGATAAAGCCACTTGGCAGTGTAAACACACGTTTCCCATGGCGATAAAGCCACTTGGCAGTGTAAACACACGTTTCCCATGGCGATAAAGCCACTTGGCAGTGTAAACACACGTTTCCCATGGCGATAAAGCCCTCTTGGCAGTGTAAACACACGTTTCCCATGGCGATAAAGCCACTTGGCAGTGTAAACACACGTTTCCCATGGCGATAAAAAGCCACTTGGCAGTGTGTAAACACACGTTTCCCATGGCGATAAAGCCTCTTGGCAGTGTAAACACACGTTTCCCATGGCGATAAAGCCACTTAGCAGTGTAAACACACGTTTCCCATGGCGATAAAGCCTCTTGGCAGTGTAAACACACGTTTCCCATGTCGATAAAGCCATCCACTTTCCACGTTTCCCATGGCGATAAAGCCACTTGGCAGTGTAAACACCATGTTTCCCATGGCGATAAAGCCTTGGCAGGCAGTTTCCCAAAAACACACGTTTTCCCATGGCGATAAAGCCTCTTGGCAGTGTAAACACACGTTTCCCATGGCGATAAAGCCTCTTGGCAGTGTAAACACACGTTTCCCATGGCGATAAAGCCACTTGGCAGTGTAAACACACAGTGTCCCATGGCATGGCGATAAAGCCACTTGGCAGTGTAAACACACGTTTCCCATGGCGATAAAGCCACTTGGCAGTGTAAACACACGTTTCCCATGGCGATAAAGCCACTTGGCAGTCCCATGGCGATAAAACACACGTTTCCCATGTCGATAAAGCCACTTGGCAGTGTAAACACACGTTTCCCATGTCGATAAAGCCACTAAAGCCACTTGGCAGTGTAAACACACGTTTCCCATGGCGATAAAGCCACTTGGCAGTGTAAACACACGTTTCCCATGGCGATAAAGCCACTTGGCAGTGTAAAAACACACGTTTCCCATGTCGATAAGCCTCTTGGCAGTGTAAACACACGTTTCCCATGGCGATAAAGCCACTTGGCAGTGTAAACACACACGTTTCCCATGGCGATAAAGCCACTTAGCAGTGTAAACACACGTTTCCCATGGCGATAAAGCCACTTGGCAGTGTAAACACACGTTTCCCATGTCGATAAATCCACTTGGCAGTGTAAACACACGTTTCCCATGGCGATAAAGCCTCTTGGCAGTGTAAACACACGTTTCCCATGGCGATAAAGCCACTTGGCAGTGTAAACACACGTTTCCCATGGCGATAAAGCCACTTGGCAGTGTAAACACACGTTTCCCATGTCGATAAAACCACTTGGCAGTGTAAACACACGTTTCCCATGGCGATAGTGTAAAAGCCACTTGGCAGTGTAAACACACGTTTCCCATGGCGATAAAAGCCACTTGGCAGTGTAAACACACGTTTCCCATGGCGATAAAGCCACTTGGCAGTGTAAACACACGTTTCCCATGTCGATAAAACCACTTGGCAGTGTAAACGCACGTTTCCCATGGCGATAAAGCCACTTGGCAGTGTAAACACACGTTTCCCATGGCGATAAAGCCACTTGGCAGTGTAAACAAACACACGTTTCCCATGGCGTAAAATAAAGCCACTTGGCAGTGTAAACACACGTTTCCCATGGCGATAAAGCCACTTGGCAGTGTAAACACACGTTTCCCATGGCGCGATAAAGCCACTTGGCAGTGTAAACACACGTTTTTTCCCATGTCGATAAAGCCACTTGGCAGTGTAAACACACGTTTCCCATGTCGATAAAGCCACTTGGCAGTGTAAACACACGTTTCCCATGTCGATAAGCCACTTGGCAGTGTAAACACACGTTTCCCATGGCGATAAAGCCACTTGGCAGTGTAAAGCCACTTGGCAGTGTAAACACGTTTCCCAAAAACACACGTTTCCCATGGCGATAAAG
>CM072220.1:4340630-4378130 GCA_036851935.1 Coregonus suidteri
GTTTTTAAAAGGCTTTTGGGTTATACAAGAATATCATATTTGTGTGTGTGTGTGTGTGTGTTACCGTAGATTGAGTGATGCATATCGGAGCGTAGCGCCCTCAAAATCCTTCAGGCTGGGGTGAGGGTTCACCGTGGCCGCTTGCAGGTCCTGGTGCACAGATATGACATCATCCTCACACATTACATCATCAGACAGAGACAGACAGCCAGACAGACAGACAGTCAGATAGACAGAGAGACAGACACATGCATTACAGTTGGACTGAGAGACGTTATCAATAGATAGATTCTACATACAGTACCAGTCAAAAGTTTGGACACACCTCCTCATTCCAGGGTTTTTCTTAATTTTTTGACTATTTTCTACACTGTAGAATAATAGCGAAGACATCAAAACTATCAAATAACACATATGGAATCATGTAGTAACCAAAAAAGGTGTTAAACAAATCCAAATAGATTTTAGATTTTAGATTCATCAAAGTAGCCACCCTTTTCCTTGATGACAGCTTTGCACACTCTTGGCATTCTCTCAACCAGCTTCACCTGGAATGCTTTTCCAACAGTCTTGAAGGAGTTCCCAGATATGCTGAGCACTTGTTGGCTGCTTTTCCTTCACTCTGCGGTCCGACTCATCCCAAATCATCTCAATTGGGTTGAGGTCGGGGGATTGTGGAGGCCAGGTCATCTGATGCAGCACTTCATCACTCTCCTTCTTGGTAAAATAGTCCTTACACAGCCTGGAGGTGTGTTGGGTCATTGTCCTGTTGAAAAACAAATGAAGGCCTGATTCTGCTCTGAACAGTTGATGTTGAGATGTGTCTGTTACTTGAACTCTGTGAAGCATTTATTTGGGCTGCAATTTCTGAGGCTGGTAACTCTAATGAACTTATCCTCTGCAGCAGAGGTAACTCTGGGTCTTCCTTTCCTGTGGCGGTCCTCATGAGAGACAGTTTCATCATAGCACTTGATGGTTTTTGTGACTGCACTCGAAGAAACTTTCAAAGTTCTTGAAATGTTTTGGTTACTACATGATTCCATATGTGTTATTTCATAGTTTTGATGTCTTCACTATTATTCTACAATGTAGAAAATAGTAAAAATAAAGAAAAACCCTTGAATGAGTAGGTGTGTCCAAACTTTTGACTGGTACTGTACATAACACCAGGGAGAAACCTAGACAGCCATGGACTCATTGTAGATAGATCCCTGAACCCAGACAGATAGATCCCTGAACCCAGACAGACAGAACCCTGAACCCAGACAGATAGAACCCTGAACCCAGACAGATAGAACCCAGAACCCAGACAGATAGAACCCTGAACCCAGACAGATAGAACCCAGAACCCAGACAGATAGAACCCTGAACCCAGACAGATAGAACCCTGAACCCTGAACCCAGACAGATAGAACCCTGAACCCTGAACCCAGACAGATAGAACCCTGAACCCAGACAGATAGAACCCTGAACCCAGACAGATAGAACCCAGAACCCAGACAGATAGAACCCAGAACCCTGAACCCAGACAAACAGAACCCTGAACCCAGACAGACAGAACCCTGAACCCAGACAGATAGAACCCTGAACCCAGACAGAGAGAACCCTGAACCCAGACAGACAGAACCCTGAACCCAGACAGATAGAACCCAGAACCCAGACAGATAGAACCCAGAACCCAGACAGACAGAACCCTGAACCCAGACAGATAGAACCCAGAACCCAGACAGATAGAACCCAGAACCCTGAACCCAGACAGATAGAACCCTGAACCCAGACAGATAGAACCCAGAACCCAGACAGATAGAACCCAGAACCCTGAACCCAGACAGACAGAACCCTGAACCCAGACAGACAGAACCCTGAACCCAGACAGATAGAACCCTGAACCCAGACATATAGAACCCAGACAGATAGAACCCAGAACCCTGAACCCAGACAGATAGAACCTTGAACCCAGACAGATAGAACCCAGAACCCTGAACCCAGACAGACAGAACCCTGAACCCAGACAGACAGAACCCTGTACCCAGACAGATAGAACCCTGAACCCAGACAGATAGAACCCAGAACCCAGACAGACAGAACCCTGAACCCAGACAGACAGAACCCAGAACCCTGAACCCAGACAGACAGAACCCTGAACCCAGACAGATAGAACCCTGAACCCTGAACCTAGACAGATAGATCCCTGAACCCAGACAGACAGAACCCTGAACCCAGACAGATAGAACCCTGAACCCAGACAGACAGAACCCTGAACCCAGACAGATAGAACCCTGAACCCAGACAGACAGAACCCTGAACCCAGACAGATAGAACCCTGAACCCTGAACCCAGACAGATAGATCCCTGAACCCAGACAGACAGAACCCTGAACCCAGACAGACAGAACCCTGAACCCAGACAGACAGAACCCTGAACCCAGACAGATAGAACCCTGAACCCTGAACCCAGACAGATAGATCCCTGAACCCAGACAGACAGAACCCTGAACCCAGACAGACAGAACCCTGAACCCAGACAGACAGAACCCTGAACCCAGACAGACAGAACCCTGAACCCAGACAGACAGACAGAACCCTGAACCCAGACAGACAGAACCCTGAACCCAGACAGACAGACAGAACCCTGAACCCAGACAGACAGAACCCTGAACCCAGACAGACAGAACCCTGAACCCAGACAGACAGAACCCTGAACCCAGGCAGAGTCAGTATACCAGAGGTGTGAAGAGAGAGCAGCTGTTTCAACAGAGAGGACCCTAAACAGAGAGCCAGTAACAGCTATAGGTTACACCACGTGCTCCAACGTGACGAACAGAGAACATCAAAGCGTTGTCTTATGGTTGCATTGTGGTTGTGGTATGGTTTGTGATGATGAGGAAGCAACAGTGTCTGAGTTGGACACACACAGGGCTGGCACACTATTCCCTATGTAGTGCACTACTTTAGACCAGAGGTCTATGTGGTCAGACATAGTGTACTATACAGGGAATAGGGTGATTTGGAACACACTTAGGTCTCAGGTTAGATAGATACTATACAGGGAATAGGGTGATTTGGAACACACTAGGTCTCAGGTTAGATAGATACTATACAGGGAATAGGGTCTCAGGTTAGAGTATAGATACTTACCTTCCAAACCTCCCTATCAATCTTTCCCCCACTCACAGCTACAACATCACCCCACAGCTGCTTCTACACACACACACACACACACACACACACACACACAAGTTGGTGGGGGGTGAGGGTTGAGAAGAGAGAGAGAGAGAGAGAGAGAGAGAGAGAGAGAGAGAGAGAGAGAGAGAGGGAGAGAGAGAGAGAGAGAGAGAGAGAGAGAGAGAGAGAGAGAGAGAGAGAGAGAGAGAGAGAGAGAGAGAGAGAGAGAGAGAGAGAGAGAGAGAGAGAGAGAGAGAGAGAGAGAGAGAGACAGAGACAGAGACAGAGACAGAGACAGAGAGAGAGAGAGAGAGAGAGAGAGAGAGAGAGAGAGAGAGAGAGAGAGAGAGAGAGAGAGAGAGAGAGAGAGAGAGAGGAGAGAGAGAGAGAGAGAGAGAGAGAGAGAGAGAGAGAGAGAGAGAGAGAGAGAGAGAGAGAGAGAGAGAGAGAGAGAGAGAGAGAGAGAGAGAGAGAGAGAGAGAAAGTACAAATCTGTTAGGTCACTACACACCTAGACAAGGTCTACTGGTTCTGGGTTTAGTAGTGGAATAACCCACCCAAACACACAGAAACATTTCAACAGTACTGTTGGTCACATGGTCAATCCACAGGGTAGGGACTGACAAGAGAGAGAGGGTGTACGCAATACACACACATTCATTACTATGTAGTACACACAAATACACAATAAACACACATCAATGCAGAAAACACACAAAAACATGTCAACGTTAGTCTAGGTCACATGGTCAGGAAGGGACAGAGGGAACATGTCAACATTAGTCTAGGTCACATGGTCAGGAAGGGACAGAGGGAACATGTCAACATTAGTCTAGGTCACATGGTCAGGAAGGGACAGAGGGAACATGTCAACATTAGTCTAGGTCACATGGTCAGGAAGGCATAGAGGGAACATGACAACATTAGTCTAGGTCACATGGTCAGGAAGGGACAGAGGGAACATGTCAACATTAGTCTAGGTCACATGGTCAGGAAGGGACAGAGGGAACATGTCAACATTAGTCTAGGTCACATGGTCAGGAAGAGATAGAGGGAACATGTCAACATTAGTCTAGGTCACATGGTCAGGAAGAGATAGAGGGAACATGTCAACATTAGTCTAGGTCACATGGTCAGGAAGGGACAGAGGGAACATGTCAACATTAGTCTAGGTCACATGGTCAGGAAGGGACAGAGGGAACATGTCAACATTAGTCTAGGTCACATGGTCAGGAAGAGATGGAGGGAACATGTCAACATTAGTCTAGGTCACATGGTCAGGAAGGGACAGAGGGAACATGTCAACATTAGTCTAGGTCACATGGTCAGGAAGAGATGGAGGGAACATGTCAACATTAGTCTAGGTCACATGGTCAGGAAGGGACAGAGGGAACATGTCAACATTAGTCTAGGTCACATGGTCAGGAAGGCATAGAGGGAACATGACAACATTAGTCTAGGTCACATGGTCAGGAAGGGACAGAGGGAACATGTCAACATTAGTCTAGGTCACATGGTCAGGAAGGGACAGAGGGAACATGTCAACATTAGTCTAGATCACATGGTCAGGAAGGGACAGAGGGAACATGTCAACATTATTCTAGGTCACATGGTCAGGAAGGGACAGAGGGAACATGTCAACATTAGTCTAGGTCACATGGTCAGGAAGAGATGGAGGGAACATGTCAACATTAGTCTAGGTCACATGGTCAGGAAGGGACAGAGGGAACATGTCAACATTAGTCTAGGTCACATGGTCAGGAAGGGACAGAGGGAACATGTCAACATTAGTCTAGGTCACATGGTCAGGAAGGGATGGAGGGAACATGACAACATTAGTCTAGGTCACATGGTCAGGAAGGGATGGAGGGAACATGACAACATTAGTCTAGGTCACATGGTCAGGAAGAGATGGATGGAACATGACAACATTAGTCTAGGTCACATGGTCAGGAAGGGATGGAGGGAACATGTCAACATTAGTCTAGGTCACATGGTCAGGAAGGGATGGAGGGAACATGACAACATTAGTCTAGGTCACATGGTCAGGAAGGGACAGAGGGAACATGTCAACATTAGTCTAGGTCACATGGTCAGGAAGGGATGGAGGGAACATGTCAACATTAGTCTAGGTCACATGGTCAGGAAGGGATGGAGGGAAACATGACAACATTAGTCTAGGTCACATGGTCAGGAAGAGATGGAGGGAACATGACAACATTAGTCTAGGTCACATGGTCAGGAAGGGATGGAGGGAACATGTCAACATTAGTCTAGGTCACATGGTCAGGAAGGGATGGAGGGAACATGACAACATTAGTCTAGGTCACATGGTCAGGAAGGGACAGAGGGAACATGTCAACATTAGTCTAGGTCACATGGTCAGGAAGGGATGGAGGGAACATGACAACATTAGTCTAGGTCACATGGTCAGGAAGGGACAGAGGGAACATGACAACATTAGTCTAGGTCACATGGTCAGGAAGAGATGGAGGGAACATGTCAATGTTAGTCTAGGTCACATGGTCAGGAAGGGATGGAGGGAACATGTCAACATTAGTCTAGGTCACATGGTCAGGAAGGGACAGAGGGAACATGTCAACATTAGTCTAGGTCACATGGTCAGGAAGGGACAGAGGGAACATGACAACATTAGTCTAGGTCACATGGTCAGGAAGGGACAGAGGGAACATATCAACAATAGTCTAGGTCACATTGTCAGGAAGGGATGGAGGGAACATGTCAACATTAGTCTAGGTCACATGGTCAGGAAGGGATGGAGGGAACATGTCAACATTAGTCTAGGTCACATGGTCAGGAAGGGATAGAGGGAACATGTCAACATTAGTCTAGGTCACATGGTCAGGAAGGGATGGAGGGAACATGACAACATTAGTCTAGGTCAAATGGTCAGGAAGGGATGGAGGGAACATGTCAACATTAGTCTAGGTCACATGGTCAGGAAGAGATAGAGGGAACATGTCAACATTAGTCTAGGTCACATGGTCAGGAAGAGATGGAGGGAACATGTCAACATTAGTCTAGGTCACATGGTCAGGAAGGGATGGAGGGAACATGACAACATTAGTCTAGGTCACATGGTCAGGAAGAGATGGAGGGAACATGTCAACATTAGTCTAGGTCACATGGTCAGGAAGGGACAGAGGGAACATGTCAACATTAGTCTAGGTCACATGGTCAGGAAGGGATGGAGGGAACATGTCAACATTAGTCTAGGTCACATGGTCAGGAAGAGATGGAGGGAACATGTCAACATTAGTCTAGGTCACATGGTCAGGAAGGGACAGAGGGAACATGTCAACATTAGTCTAGGTCACATGGTCAGGAAGGCATAGAGGGAACATGACAACATTAGTCTAGGTCACATGGTCAGGAAGGGACAGAGGGAACATGTCAACATTAGTCTAGGTCACATGGTCAGGAAGGGACAGAGGGAACATGTCAACATTAGTCTAGGTCACATGGTCAGGAAGGGACAGAGGGAACATGTCAACATTAGTCTAGGTCACATGGTCAGGAAGAGATGGAGGGAACATGTCAACATTAGTCTAGGTCACATGGTCAGGAAGGGACAGAGGGAACATGTCAACATTAGTCTAGGTCACATGGTCAGGAAGAGATGGAGGGAACATGTCAACATTAGTCTAGGTCACATGGTCAGGAAGGGACAGAGGGAACATGTCAACATTAGTCTAGGTCACATGGTCAGGAAGGCATAGAGGGAACATGACAACATTAGTCTAGGTCACATGGTCAGGAAGGGACAGAGGGAACATGTCAACATTAGTCTAGGTCACATGGTCAGGAAGGGACAGAGGGAACATGTCAACATTAGTCTAGGTCACATGGTCAGGAAGGGAAAGAGGGAACATGTCAACATTAGTCTAGGTCACATGGTCAGGAAGGGATGGAGGGAACATGTCAACATTAGTCTAGGTCACATGGTCAGGAAGGGATGGAGGGAACATGTCAACATTAGTCTAGGTCACATGGTCAGGAAGGGACAGAGGGAACATGTCAACATTAGTCTAGGTCACATGGTCAGGAAGAGATGGAGGGAACATGTCAACATTAGTCTAGGTCACATGGTCAGGAAGGGACAGAGGGAACATGTCAACATTAGTCTAGGTCACATGGTCAGGAAGGCATAGAGGGAACATGACAACATTAGTCTAGGTCACATGGTCAGGAAGGGACAGAGGGAACATGTCAACATTAGTCTAGGTCAGAGGGAACATGGTCAGGAATGGGGACAGAGGGAACATGTCAACATTAGTCTAGGTCACATGGTCAGGAAGAGATAGAGGGAACATGTCAACATTAGTCTAGGTCACATGGTCAGGAAGAGATAGAGGGAACATGTCAACATTAGTCTAGGTCAGGAAGGGACAGAGGGAACATGTCAACATTAGTCTAGGTCACATGGTCAGGAAGGGGGAATGGACATGGAGGGGGAACATGTCAGAGGGAACACATTAGTCTAGGTCACATGGTCAGGAAGGGACAGAGGGAACATGTCAACATTAGTCTAGGTCACATGGTCAGGAAGGGATGGAGGGAACATGTCAACATTAGTCTAGGTCACATGGTCAGGAAGGGACAGAGGGAACATGTCAACATTAGTCTAGGTCACATGGTCAGGAAGGGATGGAGGGAACATGTCAACATTAGTCTAGGTCACATGGTCAGGAAGGGATAGAGGGAACATGTCAACATTAGTCTAGGGGTCAACACATGGTCAGGAAGGGATGGAGGGAACATGTCAACATTAGTCTAGGTCACATGGTCAGGAAGGGACAGAGGGAACATGTCAACATTAGTCTAGGTCACATGGTCAGGAAGGGACAGAGGGAACATGTCAACATTAGTCTAGGTCACATGGTCAGGAAGGGACAGAGGGAACATGTCAACATTAGTCTAGGTCACATGGTCAGGAGAGGGGACAGAGGGAACATGACAACATTAGTCTAGGTCACATGGTCAGGAAGGGACAGAGGGAACATGTCAACATTAGTCTAGGTCACATGGTCAGGAAGAGATGGAGGGAACATGTCAACATTAGTCTAGGTCACATGGTCAGGAAGGGACAGAGGGAACATGTCAACATTAGTCTAGGTCACATGGTCAGGAAGGGATAGAGGGAAACAACATTGTCTAGGTCACATGGTCAACATTAGTCTATAGTCTAGGTCACATGGTCAGGAAGGGACAGAGGGAACATGTCAACAGGTCACATAGTCTAGGTCACATGGTCAGGAAGGGATAGAGGGAACATGACAACATTAGTCTAGGTCACATGGTCAGGAAGGGACAGAGGGAACATGTCAACATTATCACATAGTCTAGGTCACATGGTCAGGAAGGGACAGAGGGAACATGTCAACATTAGTCTAGGTCACACATGGTCAGGAAGGGACAGAGGGAACATGTCAACATTTAGTCTAGGGTCATGACAACATTAGGTCATGGTCAGGAAGGGACAGAGGGAACAACATGTCAACATGGTCAGGAATTAGTCTAGGTCACATGGTCAGGAAGGGACAGAGGGAACATGTCAACATTAGTCTAGGTCACATGGTCAGGAAGGGACAGAGGGGAGGGAACATGTCAACATTAGTCTAGGTCACATGGTCAGAAGGGACAGAGGGGGAGTCAGAGGGAACATGTCAACATTAGTCTAGGTCACATGGTATCAACATTAGTCTAGGTCACAAGGAAGGGAGAGGGAACATGTCAACATTAGTCTAGGTCACATGGTCAGGAAGAGATAGAGGGAAAGTAGAGGGTGATACCTTGTCATCTTCTTAGTCTAGGTCCATGTGAGGTTCAGGGAATGAACAGTCTAGGTCACATGTAGAGAGGAGGAACGAGGCTAGAGAGAGAGAGAGAGAGAGAGAGAGAGAGAGAGAGAGAGAGAGAGAGAGAGAGAGAGAGAGAGAGAGAGAGAGAGAGAGAGAGAGAGAGAGAGAGAGAGAGAGAGAGAGAGAGAGAGAGAGAGAGAGAGAGAGAGAGAGAGAGAGAGAGAGAGAGAGAGAGAGAGAGAGAGAGAGCAGAGAGAGAGAGAGAGAGAGAGAGAGAGAGAGAGTGAGAGAGAGAGAGAGAGAGGAGGAAATTAGCTGGTGCCTATCTTTTTCCATTCAGTATAGATGAAACAATCACAAACATGTCCCAGGGTTGAGCTCAGGGCTGGAACAACTGTTGAACATCTGAGCGTGTGGTTGTTTGTGGAGGAAGGGTGGGGAGAGTGTGTGCATGTATCCCACATCTGTTGCTATGGGGTAACGATGTCAGGGACGATATAGGATGAATCACAATAATTGTTTGCTTGCCGAAAATTTTATTTTTGTAATGCCAGTCCTGGTTATAGGTAACAATCCTTCGTAAGAAATGACTACATTATTACCCATATTATTAGTTAATTGTGGAAATAAATGAAGATATGCAATATTTTTTTATATTTTTTTTTTGTGGGGGGGGGGGGGAATAACTGTGTACAGTATAATCGAGGTGACGCCGTTGGAAATGCTTTGGATCTGCTTCTGTTCTGTAGGTGGCCCTCTGTTTAAAGGATGGGTCCCAATCTCTCAAAGGCCCCAGGATCCAGCTGGACGGGGGGGTGGTCTGCCAGTCCCTGGGAGGACAACCCAGCTGGACGGGGGGTGGTCTGCCAGTCCCTGGGAGGACAACCCCAGCTGGACGGGGGGTGGTCTGCCAGTCCCTGGGAGGACAACCCAGCTGGACGGGGGGGGTGGTCTGCCAGTCCCTGGGAGGGACAACCCAGCTGGACGGGGGGGTGGTCTGCCAGTCCCTGGGAGGACAACCCAGCTGGACGGGGGGGTGGTCTGCCAGTCCCTGGGAGGACAACCCAGCTGGACGGGGGGGTGGTCTGCCAGTCCCCTGGGAGGACAACCCAGCTGGACGGGGGGGGTGGTCTGCCAGTCCCTGGGAGGACAACCCAGCTGGACGGGGGGGTGGTCTGCCAGTCCCTGGGAGGACAACCCAGCTGGACGGGGGGGTGGTCTGCCAGTCCCTGGGAGGACAACCCAGCTGGACGGGGGGGGTGGTCTGCCAGTCCCTGGGAGGACAACCCAGCTGGACGGGGGGTGGTCTGCCAGTCCCTGGGAGGACAACCCAGCTGGACGGGGGGTGGTCTGCCAGTCCCTGGGAGGACAACCCAGCTGGACGGGGGGTGGTCTGCCAGTCCCTGGAGGACAACCCAGCTGGACGGGGGGGGTGGTCTGCCAGTCCCTGGGAGGACAACCCAGCTGGACGGGGGGTGGTCTGCCAGTCCTGGGAGGACAACCCCAGCTGGACGGGGGGTGGTCTGCCAGTCCCTGGGAGGACAACCCCAGCTGGACGGGGGGTGGTCTGCCAGTCCCTGGGAGGACAACCCAGCTGGACGGGGGGGTGGTCTGCCAGTCCCTGGGAGGACAACCCAGCTGGACGGGGGGTGGTCTGCCAGTCCCTGGGAGGACAACCCAGCTGGGAGGGGGGGGGTGGTCTGCCAGTCCCTGGGGAGGACAACCCAGCTGGACGGGGGGGGTCTGCCAGTCCCTGGGAGGACAACCCAGCTGGACGGGGGGTGGTCTGCCAGTCCCTGGGAGGACAACCCAGCTGGACGGGGGGGTGGTCTGCCAGTCCCTGGGAGGACAACCCAGCTGGACGGGGGGTGGTCAGCCAGTCCCTGGGAGGACAACCCAGCTGGACGGGGGGTGGTCTGCCAGTCCCTGGGAGGACAACCCAGCTGGCCAGTCCCTGGGGGGACGGGGGGTGGTCTGCCAGTCCCTGGGAGGACAACCCAGCTGGACGGGGGGTGGTCTGCCAGTCCCTGGGAGGACAACCCAGCTGGACGGGGGGGTGGTCTGCCAGTCCCTGGGAGGACAACCCAACTTGGGATGGGGGAGGGGTTTTAGCGGGTGGAATAGTGGAGAACAATTGGAGGTTTACTCAGCAGCAGAGCAAATATCACGGTACAGCAATATGGACACTCAATCACTATGGTACTTTTTATTGGTAAGTTTCCAAACATATATTATTATCAATAGAATTGAAACTTGTATCTCATTATGGTGTATGGTGATAATAAGTCTAGCCAGTTATAATTGTAATGGTTTAGCAGATAATAACAAAAGACGATCAGTATTTACCTAGTAACCGAAAGGTCGCTGGTTCTAATCCCCAAGCTGACTAGGTGAAAAATCTGTCGATGTGCCCTTAAGCAAGGCACTTAACCCTAATTGCTCCTGTAAGTCGCTCTGGATAAGAGCGTCTGCTAAATGACGTAAATGTAAAAGAGAAGGAATATAATATCTATTGTTTACAGGAAACTCATTCAACAATTCTAGATGAAGTTGTGTGGAAAAAGGAATGGGGGAGGGGGAAATATACTTCTCCCATGGGCTAAGAAACTCAAAAGGGGTGATGATATTAATTAACAATAATTTTGATCCGAATGTGCAAACTGTCCAAACAGATCCGCAAGGTAGATGGATGATTTTAAATATACAGTACCAGTCAAAAGTTTGGACACAAGGGTTTTTCTTTATTTTTACTATTTTCTACATTGTAGAATAATAGTGAAGACATCAAAACTATGAAATAACACATATGGAATCATGTACTAACCAAAACAGTGTTAAACAAATCAAAATATATTTTAGATTTTAGATTCTTCAAAGTAGCCACCCTTTGCTTTGATGACAACTTTGCACACTCTTGGCATTCTCTCAACCAGCTTCACCTGGAATGCTTTTCCAACAGTTTTGAAGGAGTTCCCACATATGCTGAGCACTTGTTGGCTGCTTTTCCTTCACTCTGCGGTCCAACTCATCCCAAATCATCTCAATTGGGTTGAGGTTGGGTGATTGTGGAGGCCAGGTCATCTGATGCAGCACTCCATCACTCTCCTTCTTGGTCAAATAGCCCTTACACAGCCTGGAGGTGTGTTTTGGGTCATTGTCCTGTTGAAAAACAAAAAAATGATAGTCCCACTAAGCCCAAACCAGATGGGATGGCGTATCGCTGCAGAATGCTGTGGTAGCCATGCTGGTTAAGTGTGCCTTGAATTCTAAATAAATTACAGACAGTGTCACCAGCAAAGCACCCCCACACCATCACACCTCCTCCTCCATGCTTCACGGTGGGAACCACACATGCGGAGATCATCCGTTCACCTACTCTTCATCTCACAAAGACACAGCGTTTGGAACCAAAAATCGCACATTTGGACTCATCAGACCAAAGGACAGATTTCCACCCGTCTAATGTCCATTGCTCGTGTTTCTTGGCCCAAGCGGGTCTCTTCTTCTTATTGGTGTCCTTTAGTAGTGGTTTCTTTGCAGCAATTTGACCATGAAGGCCTGATTCACACAGCCTCCTCTGAACAGTTGATGTTGAGATGTGTCTGATACTTGAACTCTGTGAAGCATTTATTTGGGCTGCAATTTCTGAGGCTGGTAACTCTAATGAACTTATCCTCTGCAGCAGAGGTAACTCTGGGTCTTCCTTTCCTGTGGCGGTCCTCATGAGAACCAGTTTCATCATAGCGCTTGATGGTTTTTGCGACTGCAATTGAAGAAACTTTCAAAGTTCTTGAAATGTTCTGGATTGACTGACCTTCATGTCTTAAAGTAATGATGGACTTTACTGAAACTTGTTACAAATGATGGAGTCACCCATGATTCATCAAACAATATTTTCAAAGAGTAAGCAAAGTACTTTAAGCGTATGTTTTAATTTCAGTCTCCTCCATCTCCACTAACTGAAGTTAACTGTAAGGATCTTTTTTCTATTAATAATGTAAAATTAACAGCTGTACAGAAAGACTCGTGTGAAGGCCGAATTACAGAGGAGGAACTTCTAGATGCAATTAAAGCCTTTAAGTCTGGGAAAACTCCAGGGCTGGATGGCAAACCAGTCGAGGTATACCAAACCTTTTTTTACTGTACTCAGAGGACCGTTATCAGCATGTTTTAACCACTCCTATAAAAATGGTAGACTATCCGATACTCAACAAGAAGGTCTGATTCCACTATACCTGAAACAGAACCCAGGTGGTAAATATAAAGATCCAGTCCCCCAAAAAAATTTGGAGACCCCTTACACTTCAGTGTTGTGATGCAAAAATTCTAGCAAAATGCATAGCGCATAGAATTAAAAAGGTGTTCGATATTATTCATCCTAATCAGACAGTTATTTTTTTTTGAACACTATAAGTAAGTATAAGTACGATTTGAATTTATATATAAATGCCTGGACTATTTACATTTTGGAGAATCTCTTATACAATGGGTTGAAGTTATGTATAGTAACCCTAGGTGTAAAATAGTAAATAATGGCTACTTCTCAGAAAGTATTAAACTGTCAAGAGGAGTGAAACAAGGTTGTCCACTATCGGCATATCTATTTATTGTGGCCATTGAGATGTTAGCTATTAAAATCAGATCCAACAATAATATCAAGGGATTAGAAATCCAGGGCTTAAAAACAAAGGTGTCATTGTACGCTGATGATTCATGTTTTCTTTTAAATCCACAACTTGAATCCCTCCACAGCCTCATAGAGAATCTAGATACATTTTCTAACCTCTCTGGATTACAACCAAATTATGATAAATGTACTATATTACATCACTAAAAAATACAACTTTTAAATTACCGTGTAGTTTACCAATAAAATGTTCTGACGGTGAAGTGGACATTTAGGTATTCATATCCCTAAAGAAAGAAATTAACTCACTACAATACATTTTAATAGAAAGTTAGATAAGATCTTGCTACCATAGAAAGGAAAGCCCCTGTCTATTAGTGGAAACATCTCCCTGACTAACTCTTTAGTTATATCCCAGTTTACCTACAGTGGGGAAAAAAAGTATTTAGTCAGCCACCAATAGTGCAAGTTCTCCCACTTAAAAAGATGAGAGAGGCCTGTAATTTTCATCATAGGTACACGTCAACTATGACAGACAAAATGAGAAAAAAAATCCAGAAAATCACATTGTAGGATTTTTAATGAATTTATTTGCAAATTATGGTGGAAAATAAGTATTTGGTCAATAACAAAAGTTTCTCAATACTTTGTTATATACCCTTTGTTGGCAATGACACAGGTCAAACATTTTCTGTAAGTCTTCACAAGGTTTTCACACACTGTTGCTGGTATTTTGGCCCATTCCTCCATGCAGATCTCCTCTAGAGCAGTGATGTTTTGGGGCTGTCGCTGGGCAACACGGACTTTCAACTCCCTCCAAAGATATTCTATGGGGTTGAGATCTGGAGACTGGCTAGGCCACTCCAGGACCTTGAAATGCTTCTTACGAAGCCACTCCTTCGTTGCCCGGGCGGTGTGTTTGGGATCATTGTCATGCTGAAAGACCCAGCCACGTTTCATCTTCAATGCCCTTGCTGATGGAAGGAGGTTTTCACTCAAAATCTCATGATACATGGCCCCATTCATTCTTTCCTTTACACGGATCAGTCGTCCTGGTCCCTTTGGAGGACAAAGAATGCTGAGTTGCATCCAAAAAACACCATACCTACTGTGAAGCATGGGGATGGAAACATCATGCTTTGGGGCTGTTTTTCTGCAAACACGACGAGTTGAGTTTTTACCAAAAAGTTATATTTTGGTTTCATCTGACCATATGACATTCTCCCAATCCTCTTCTGGATCATCCAAATGCACTCTAGCAAACTTCAGATGGGCCTGGACATGTACTAACTTAAGCAGGGGGACACGTCTCGCACTGCAGGATTTGAGTCCCTGGCGGCATAGTGTGTTACTGATGGTAGGCTTTGTTACTTTGGTCCCAGCTCTCTGCAGGTCATTCACTAGGTCCCCCCGTGTGGTTCTGGGATTTTTGCTCACCGTTCTTGTGATCATTTTGACCCCACGGGGTGAGATCTTGCGTGGAGCCCCAGATCGAGGGAGATTATCAGTGGTCTTGTATGTCTTCCATTTCCTAATAATTGCTCCCACAGTTGATTTCTTCAAACCAAGCTGCTTACCTATTGCAGATTCAGTCTTCCCATTCTGGTGCAGGTCTACAATTTTGTTTCTGGTGTCCTTTGACAGCTCTTTGGTCATGGCCATAGTGGAGTTTGGAGTGTGACTGTTTGAGGTTGTGGACAGGTGTCTTTTATACTGATAACAAGTTCAAACAGATGCCATTAATACAGGTAACGAGTGGAGGACAGAGGAGCCTCTTAAAGAAGAAGTTACCGGTCTGTGAGAGCCAGAAATCTTGCTTGTTTGTAGGTGACCAAATACTTATTTTCCACCATAATTTGCAAATAAATTCATTAAAAATCCTACAATGTGATTTTCTGGATTTTTTTCTTCTCAATTTGTCTGTCATAGTTGACGTGTACCTATGATGAAAATTATAGGCCTCTCTCATCTTTTTAAGTGGGAGAACTTGCATAATTGGTGGCTGACTAAATACTTTTTCCCCACTGTATTTCCTTATGGCCCTGCCTACACCTAGTGACTTGTTTTTTTAAATTATATGAACAAAAAATATTCAATCGATTACTAATATAATACTCTTAGCAAAACATTTTTATCTTTAATTTACAATGTGTAAAAAACTTTTTGTGAAACAACACAGCACTGTTGAAAAATATATGGCAAATAGAAATAAAAAATGGATGGTGTTCAGAGATAGAATTGAGGGTAGCTGAAGGATGGTACTAAAAACTACAAGATACACTAACTAATGTAAAATATACTGTGTCGGTAAAATGTATATAGTATGTATAAGCTGGAAGTAGAAGCCTAAGTGTTGTCCATTAGTTTACTCCAATTAGGGGAGGGGTTGGTAGGGTTAGGGGAAAATAATAAAGGAAAATATATTTAAAACAAATAAATAGTATATATATATATTTACCAGAAATATATTGGGGATTGGAAATGATGCAGATAATTACATTGATAGAAGCCACAATCTATCTACAATATTAAAGCTGATTGGGTGAGATTGGGGAGGGCGGGACTTACAAAGTAGTAGCTGTTGATGAATCCGCAGGAGGGCAGGTTGGAGTGGCCGTAGAGTGGGAGAGTCTCCAGAGAGCTGTCAGAGGTGGTGCTGTCGGACCGAGGAGACACACAACCTTTCCTCTGGGAGCACAACACACACACGCACACACGCACGCACGCACGCACGCACGCACGCACGCACGCACGCACGCACGCACGCACGCACGCACGCACGCACGCACGCACGCACGCACGCACGCACGCACGCACGCACGCACGCACGCACGCACGCACGCACGCACACACACACACACACACACACACACACACACACACACACACACACACACACACACACACGCACACACACACACACAGTTCAGCATGACTGTCAGGTGTTCAAACCCTGGGTCTACTGCACGGCAAAAAGACAGTGAGCTAAAAGGCAAGTCTTCAGATCTCAATAAGTGCTTTATATTTAATCAAATGTCATCTGTAGCTCAATTGGTAGAGCACGGCGCTTGTAACGCCAGGGTAGTGGGTTCGATCCCCGGGACCACCCATACGTAAAAAATGTATGCACGCATTACTGTAAGTCGCTTTGGATAAAAGCGTCTGCTAAATGGCATATTATATTATTATTATTATTATTATTATTATTATTATTATTATTTACCTGGTCGTCTGGGGCTAGAGCTGGGGAGCCGTTCCCCAGGCCAGAGCCCTCCTGTGTGGTGAGAGGGTGTCTGGGCGCTGGCCTCTCCCACTGTGTAGCCCCACTAGGGATACACCAGTAGTAGACAGCGGCCTTGTCTGTCATCCTCTTCCATCCTGGAGGAAGCTCCCCGTCTGTCTGACAGCGCTGATCACTCCAGATATCTGACACACACACGTCACATACTTTATTTTGACAGAAAAACACATTACAGTCAAGAAAGGATTCAAAACACTTCTAAGGCCACAAAATACATGGACACATAAATACAGAAAGCTAATCAGAAATACAGAATACAGAAAGCTCATCAGAAATACAGAATACAGAAATCTCGTCCCCTCCAAGCTCATCACCAAGCTCAGGACCCTGGGACTGAACACCTCCCTCTGCAACTGGATCCTGGACTTCCTGACGGAACGCCCCCAGGTGGTGAGGGTAGGCAACAACACATCCGCCACGCTGACCCTCAACACGGCCTCCCTCAGGCTGAAAAGATTTGGCATGGGCCCTCGGATCCTCAAAAAAGTTCTACAGCTGCACCATCGAGAGCATCTTGACTGGCTGCATCACCTACAGTGGCTTGAGAAAATATTCACCCCCCTTGGCATTTATCCTATTTTGTTGCCTTACAACCTGGAATTAAAATGGATTTTTGGGGGGGGTTGTATCATTTGATTTACACAACATGCCTATCACTTTGAAGATGCAAAATATGTTTTATTGTGAAACAAACAAGAAATAAGAAATAAGACACAAAAAAACAGACAACTTGAGCGTGCATAACTATTCACCCCCCGAAAGTCAATACTTTGTAGAGACAGCTTTTGCAGCAATTACAGCTGCAAGTCTCTTGGGGTATGTCTCTATAAGCTTGGCACATCTAGCCACTGGGATTTTTGCTCATTCTTCAAGGCAAAACTGCTCCAGCTCCTTTAAGTTGGATGGGTTCCGCTGGTGTACAGCAATCTTTAAGTCATACCCCAGATTCTCAATTGGATTGACATTTAAAATGTTTCCCCTTAAACCACTCGAGTGTTGCTTTAGCAGTATGCTTAGGGTCATCTCAAATCTCTGGAAGACTGAAACAGATTTCCCTCAAGAATTTCCCTGTATTTTGCGCCATCCATCATTCCTTCAATTCTGACCAGTTTCCCAGTCCCTGCCGATGAAAAACATCCCCACAGCATGATGCTGCCACCCCCATGCTTCACTGTGGGGATGGTGTTCTCGGGGTGATGAGAGGTGTTGGGTTTGCTGACCAGAGTACCTTCTTCCATATGTTTGGGGAGTCTCCCACATGCCTTTTGGCGAACACCAAACGTGTTTGCTTATTTTTTTCTTTCAGCAATGGCTTTTTTCTGGCCACTCTTCCGTAAAGCCCAGCTCTGTGGAGTGTACGGCTTAAAGTGGTCCTATGGACAGATACTCCAATCTCTGCTGTGGAGCTTTGCAGCTCCTTCAGGGTTCTCTTTGTTGCCTCTCTGATTAATGCCCTCCTTGCCTGGTCCGTGAGTTTTGGTGGGCGGCCCTCTCTTGGCAGGTTTGTTGTGGTGCCATATTCTTTCCATTTTGTAATAATGGATTTAATGGTGCTCCGTGGGATGTTCAAAGTTTCGGATATTTTTTTATAACCCAACCCTGATCTGTACTTCTCCACAACTTTGTCCCTGACCTGTTTGGAGAGCTCCTTGGTCTTCATGTTGCCGCTTGCTTGGTGGTGCCCCTTGCTTAGTGGTGTTGCAGACTCTGGGGCCTTTCAGAATAGGTGTATACAGTGGGGAAAAAAAGTATTTAGTCAGCCACCAATTGTGCAAGTTCTCCCACTTAAAAAGATGAGAGAGGCCTGTAATTTTCATCATAGGTACACGTCAACTATGACAGACAAAATGAGAAATAAAATTCCAGAAAATCACATAGTAGGATTTTTAATGAATTTATTTGCAAATTATGGTGGAAAATAAGTATTTGGTCAATAACAAAAGTTTCTCAATACTTTGTTATATACCCTTTGTTGGCAATGACACAGGTCAAACGTTTTCTGTAAGTCTTCACAAGGTTTTCACACACTGTTGCTGGTATTTTGGCCCATTCCTCCATGCAGATCTCCTTTAGAGCAGTGATGTTTTGGGGCTGTCGCTGGGCAACACGGATTTTCAACTCCCTCCAAAGATTTTCTATGGGGTTGAGATCTGGAGACTGGCTAGGCCACTCCAGGACCTTGAAATGCTTCTTACGAAGCCACTCCTTCGTTGCCCGGGCGGTGTGTTTGGGATCATTGTCATGCTGAAAGACCCAGCCACGTTTCATCTTCAATGCCCTTGCTGATGGAAGGAGGTTTTCACTCAAAATCTCACGATACATGGCCCCATTCATTCTTTCCTTTACACGGATCAGTCGTCCTGGTCCCTTTGCAGAAAAACAGCCCCAAAGCATGATGTTTCCACCCCCATGCTTCACAGTAGGTATGGTGCAACTCAGCATTCTTTGTCCTCCAAACACGATGAGTTGAGTTTTTACCTAAAAGTTCTATTTTGGTTTCATCTGACCATATGACATTCTCCCAATCCTCTTCTGGATCATCCAAATGCACTCTAGCAAACTTCAGACGGGCCTGGACATGTACTGGCTTAAGCAGGGGGACACGTCTGGCACTGCAGGATTTGAGTCCCTGGCGGCGTAGTGTGTTACTGATGGTAGGCTTTGTTACTTTGGTCCCAGCTCTCTGCAGGTCATTCACTAGGTCCCCCCGTGTGGTTCTGGGATTTTTGCTCACCATTCTTGTGATCATTTTGACCCCACGGGGTGAGAACTTGCGTGGAGCCCCAGATCGAGGGAGATTATCAGTGGTCTTGTATGTCTTCCATTTCCTAATAATTGCTCCCACAGTTGATTTATTCAAACCAAGCTGCTTACCTATTGCAGATTCAGTCTTCCCAGCCTGGTGCAGGTCTACAATTTTGTTTCTGGTGTCCTTTGACAGCTCTTTGGTCTTGGCCATAGTGGAGTTTGGAGTGTGACTGTTTGAGGTTGTGGACAGGTGTCTTTTATACTGATAACAAGTTCAAACAGGTGCCATTAATACAGGTAACGAGTGGAGGACAGAGGAGCCTCTTAAAGAAGAAGTTACAGGTCTGTGCGAGCCAGAAATCTTGCTTGTTTGTAGGTGACCAAATACTTATTTTCCACCATCATTTGCAAATAAATTCATTAAAAATCCTACAATGTGATTTTCTGGATTTTTTTCCTCAATTTGTCTGTCATAGTTGACGTGTACCTATGATGAAAATTACAGGCCTCTCTCATCTTTTTAAGTGGGAGAACTTGCACAATTGGTGGCTGACTAAATACTTTTTTCCCCCACTGTATATACTGAGATCATGTGACAGATCATGTGACACTTAGATTGCACACAGGTGGACTTTATTTAACTAATTATGTGACTTTTGAAGGTAATTGGTTGCACCAGATCTTATTTAGGGTCTTCATAGCAAAGGGGGTGAATCCATATGCACGCACCGCTTTTCAGTTAGTTATTTATTTCATTTCACTTTTTGGACTATTTTGTGTATGTCCATTACATGAAATCCAAATTAAAAATCCATTTAAATTACAGGTTGTAATGCAACAAAATAGGCAAAACGCCGAGGGGGGATGAATACTTTAGCAAGGCACTGTACATCTTGCTCACGCATTATTACAAAGAGAAATGTTAGGAATTCTAATTAGCAAAATGTTTTGTCTGAACTGGGGTTGAGTGACTGGGGGGGTTGTTTAACTGACTCGGATCAGGCCCTTAATTGTTGAAATCTGTTGCAGATAAACCAACAAAACTAAGGGTAAAAGACAGATGTAATGTTTACCCTTCAATTTACACATGAATTTAGCAGACGCTCTTATCCAGAGCGACTTACATGAGCAATTAGGGTTAAGTGCCTTGCTCAAGGGCACATCGACATATTTTTCACCTAGTCGGCTCGGGGATTAGAACCAGCGACCTTTCGGTTACTGGCACAACGCTCTTAACCACTAAGCTACGTGTCTGAGGAATTACAGGAAATACATTTTGCTATGACTGATTCTATGTCTGATTGGCAGTCCTTTCAGACATTTGAGAAATAGATGTCTATCCCTGGTTAAAAAAACTAAATCAATATAATTATTGAATTGTGTATCAGAGAGTGGGTGGTAATCCAGCCACCTTCTGGAAAGTGGTCAAATCTTTTGAAACCAAACTCCACCCCCCTCGTTGCCCCAGCAGGTTTTGACAGCCTCTGGACCCATTCTAGACTAAATTGAAATGTATGATGCTTTTAATAACCATTTTGCTTCAGCTGGCAACCTGTTTAGAAATTATATAATCTCAAAAAATTCACCTCATTCCACTAGAGGGAGTCCTTTAGTCACCTCAGAACAGATTGTACAGAATGATGCACTAACAGACTCACAGACTTTATTTTCATTTCAGCCATTTGATGTCTATGATGTACTAAGTGCTTTGCTAAAGACTGTTAATAAAACCACAAGGGGCTGATTCACTTGATCCCTTCCTACTGCAGTACAGATTGATGTTAATAAAACCACAAGGGGCTGATTCACTTGATCCCTTCCTACTGCAGTACAGATTGATGTTAATAAAACCACAAGGGGCTGATTCACTTGATCCCTTCTTACCGCAGTACAGATTGATGTTAATAAAACCACAAGGGGCTGATTCACTTGATCCCTTCTTACCGCAGTACAGATTGATGTTAATAAAACCACAAGGGGGCTGATTCACTTGATCCCTTCTTACTGCAGCTCTCTGTCCCACTTATTGCACAATCATTAACCTATATGTTTAACTTGACAATTGTTTCTGGTGTTTTTCCTAAGATCTGGAAAGAGGCATAAAGGAGGTGCTGCTTCTGACTTAGATAACTACCGTCCAATTTCCAAGTTATCTTGCCTTTCCAAAGTTTTACAATCCTTGACTAACTTTCAGCTAATAGCTTTTTTAACTTCTCACTCTATTCTTAATGTGCACCAGTCTCACTCTATTCTTAATGTGCACCAGTCTCACTCTATTCTTAATGTGCACCAGTCTCATTCTATTCTTAATGTGCACCAGTCTCACTCTATTCATAATGTGCACCAGTCTCACTCTATTCTTAATGTGCACCAGTCTCATTCTATTCTTAATGTGCACCAGTCTCACTCTATTCTTAATGTGCACCAGTCTCACTCTATTCTTAATGTGCACCAGTCTCACTCTATTCTTAATGTGCACCAGTCTCACTCTATTCTTAATGTGCACCAGTCTCACTCTATTTTTAATGTGCACCAGTCTCATTCTATTGTTAATGTGCACCAGTCTCATTCTATTCTTAATGTGCACCAGTCTCACTCTATTCTTAATGTGCACCAGTCTCATTCTATTCTTAATGTGCACCAGTCTCACTCTATTCTTAATGTGCACCAGTCTCACTCTATTCTTAATGTGCACCAGTCTCATTCTATTGTTAATGTGCACCAGTCTCATTCTATTGTTAATGTGCACCAGTCTCACTCTATTCTTAATGTGCACCAGTCTCATTCTATTCTTAATGTGCACCAGTCTCATTCTATTCTTAATGTGCACCAGTCTCATTCTATTGTTAATGTGCACCAGTCTCATTCTATTGTTAATGTGCACCAGTCTCACTCTATTCTTAATGTGCACCAGTCTCATTCTATTCTTAATGTGCACCAGTCTCACTCTATTCTTAATGTGCACCAGTCTCATTCTATTGTTAATGTGCACCAGTCTCATTCTATTGTTAATGTGCACCAGTCTCATTCTATTCTTAATGTGCACCAGTCTCATTCTATTCTTAATGTGCACCAGTCTCATTCTATTGTTAATGTGCACCAGTCTCACTCTATTGTTAATGTGCACCAGTCTCACTCTATTGTTAATGTGCACCAGTCTCATTCTATTCTTAATGTGCACCAGTCTCACTCTATTGTTAATGTGCACCAGTCTCATTCTATTCTTAATGTGCACCAGTCTCATTCTATTCTTAATGTGCACCAGTCTCATTATATTCTTAATGTGCACCAGTCTCACTCTATTCTTAATGTGCACCAGTCTCACTCTATTCTTAATGTGCACCAGTCTCATTCTATTCTTAATGTGCACCAGTCTCATTCTATTGTTAATGTGCACCAGTCTCATTCTATTCTTAATGTGCACCAGTCTCATTCTATTCTTAATGTGCACCAGTCTCATTCTATTGTTAATGTGCACCAGTCTCACTCTATTCTTAATGTGCACCAGTCTCATTCTATTGTTAATGTGCACCAGTCTCATTCTATTGTTAATGTGCACCAGTCTCATTCTATTGTTAATGTGCACCAGTCTCATTATATTGTTAATGTGCACCAGTCTCATTCTATTCTTAATGTGCACCAGTCTCATTCTATTCTTAATGTGCACCAGTCTCATTCTATTCTTAATGTGCACCAATCTCATTCTATTCTTAATGTGCACCAGTCTCATTCTATTCTTAATGTGCACCAGTCTCATTCTATTCTTAATGTGCACCAGTCTCATTCTATTCTTAATGTGCACCAGTCTCATTCTATTGTTAATGTGCACCAGTCTCACTCTATTCTTAATGTGCACCAGTCTCATTCTATTGTTAATGTGCACCAGTCTCATTCTATTGTTAATGAGCACCAGTCTCATTCTATTGTTAATGTGCACCAGTCTCATTCTATTCTTAATGTGCACCAGTCTCACTCTATTGTTAATGTGCACCAGTCTCATTCTATTCTTAATGTGCACCAGTCTCACTCTATTCTTAATGTGCACCAGTCTCATTCTATTGTTAATGTGCACCAGTCTCATTCTATTGTTAATGTGCACCAGTCTCATTCTATTGTTAATGTGCACCAGTCTCATTCTATTCTTAATGTGCACCAGTCTCATTCTATTCTTAATGTGCACCAGTCTCATTCTATTCTTAATGTGCACCAGTCTCATTCTATTCTTAATGTGCACCAGTCTCATTCTATTCTTAATGTGCACCAGTCTCATTCTATTCTTAATGTGCACCAGTCTCATTCTATTCTTAATGTGCACCAGTCTCATTCTATTCTTAATGTGCACCAGTCTCACTCTATTCTTATGTGTGCACCAGTCTCATTCTATTCTTAATGTGCACCAGTCTCATTCTATTGTTAATGTGCACCAGTCTCACTCTATTCTTAATGTGCACCAGTCTCACTCTATTCTTAATGTGCACCAGTCTCATTCTATTCTTAATGTGCACCAGTCTCACTCTATTCTTAATGTGCACCAGTCTCACTCTATTCTTAATGTGCACCAGTCTCATTCTATTCTTAATGTGCACCAGTCTCATTCTATTGTTAATGTGCACCAGTCTCATTCTATTGTTAATGTGCACCAGTCTCATTCTATTCTTAATGTGCACCAGTCTCATTATATTCTTAATGTGCACCAGTCTCATTCTATTCTTAATGTGCACCAGTCTCATTCTATTGTTAATGTGCACCAGTCTCATTATATTCTTAATGTGCACCAGTCTCATTCTATTCTTAATGTGCACCAGTCTCATTCTATTCTTAATGTGCACCAGTCTCACTCTATTCTTAATGTGCACCAGTCTCACTCTATTCTTAATGTGCACCAGTCTCATTCTATTCTTAATGTGCACCAGTCTCATTCTATTCTTAATGTGCACCAGTCTCATTCTATTGTTAATGTGCACCAGTCTCATTCTATTGTTAATGTGCACCAGTCTCACTCTATTGTTAATGTGCACCAGTCTCACTCTATTCTTAATGTGCATCAATCTCATTCTATTCTTAATGTGCACCAGTCTCACTCTATTGTTAATGTGCACCAGTCTCACTCTATTGTTAATGTGCACCAGTCTCATTCTATTCTTAATGTGCACCAGTCTCATTCTATTGTTAATGTGCACCAGTCTCACTCTATTCTTAATGTGCACCAGTCTCATTCTATTCTTAATGTGCACCAGTCTCACTCTATTCTTAATGTGCACCAGTCTCACTCTATTCTTAATGTGCACCAGTCTCATTCTATTCTTAATGTGCACCAGTCTCATTCTATTGTTAATGTGCACCAGTCTCATTCTATTGTTAATGTGCACCAGTCTCATTCTATTCTTAATGTGCACCAGTCTCATTCTATTCTTAATGTGCACCAGTCTCACTCTATTCTTAATGTGCACCAGTCTCATTCTATTGTTAATGTGCACCAGTCTCATTCTATTCTTAATGTGCACCAGTCTCATTCTATTCTTAATGTTCACCAGTCTCATTCTATTCTTAATGTGCACCAGTCTCACTCTATTCTTAATGTGCACCAGTCTCACTCTATTCTTAATGTGCACCAGTCTCACTCTATTGTTAATGTGCACCAGTCTCATTCTATTCTTAATGTGCACCAGTCTCATTCTATTGTTAATGTGCACCAGTCTCATTCTATTCTTAATGTGCACCAGTCTCATTCTATTCTTAATGTGCACCAGTCTCATTCTATTCTTAATGTGCACCAGTCTCATTCTATTGTTAATGTGCATCAGTCTCACTCTATTCTTAATGTGCACCAGTCTCATTCTATTGTTAATGTGCACCAGTCTCATTCTATTCTTAATGTGCACCAGTCTCACTCTATTCTTAATGTGCACCAGTCTCACTCTATTCTTAATGTGCACCAGTCTCATTCTATTGTTAATGTGCATCAGTCTCACTCTATTCTTAATGTGCACCAGTCTCATTCTATTGTTAATGTGCACCAGTCTCATTCTATTCTTAATGTGCACCAGTCTCACTCTATTCTTAATGTGCACCAGTCTCACTTTATTGTTAATGTGCACCAGTCTCACTCTATTCTTAATGTGCACCAGTCTCATTCTATTCTTAATGTGCACCAGTCTCACTCTATTCTTAATGTGCACCAGTCTCACTCTATTGTTAATGTGCACCAGTCTCACTCTATTCTTAATGTGCACCAGTCTCATTCTATTCTTAATGTGCACCAGTCTCACTCTATTGTTAATGTGCACCAGTCTCACTCTATTGTTAATGTGCACCAGTCTCATTCTATTCTTAATGTGCACCAGTCTCATTCTATTCTTAATGTGCACCAGTCTCACTCTATTCTTAATGTGCACCAGTCTCATTCTATTCTTAATGTGCACCAGTCTCATTCTATTCTTAATGTGCACCAGTCTCATTCTATTCTTAATGTGCACCAGTCTCACTCTATTCTTAATGTGCACCAGTCTGTTTGTATATCTGGACACAGTTTCAGATGCTACGCTTGTTCTAGATCAGGGATGGAGCCCATGCAGCCTGCGGACCAATTAAAATATACAGATAGAATAATAATAATAATGTTTTATTTATTTTAAAAAATTTTAGGAACTCAGTCGAGGTCTCAACTTACTGTTGAGAGTTAGAATAGTAGAATACACAAGGTGCAATTTAGAAATGTGGTTGTGCATGAGCCAGTCACTCAATTAGCCCATATCAGCACTTCTTTTTAGATTGGTTAGTCAGTCTAGCAGCCAGCTATCTAAACTTGTAGTAATCATGGCAAATATTTGCCTCCGCCCCCTTATGGCAAAATGTGTAGAAATGCAGGAAATGATCTTTAAAACGTTAATATTTCTCTTCGCTGTCACGAGGGGGGGCCGCTAAAATGTTTTGCTCGCAAGTGGGGGGGGGGTTTCGGTTCCGTTTTTTTGTGGCTCCCACCCCCATCAAAGTTGCCCCTCCCTGTTTTAGATTATGTGTTAAATTGCTTGGATCCAAAAAATAATTTGTGCTGCCTTATATATAGACCAAGGCCTTGGACACCGTTGACCATCGCATTCTTATTCAAAGGTTGACTGAAATAAGCCTGGATCAGGCTGCTTGCAAGTGGTTTGAGAATGATCTGTCAGACAGGACTCAACGTGTGATCGCTGATGGTGTTAAGTCTAGTTTCCTGGATATTACAAAAAGGTGTCCCGCAGGGGTCGGTACTGGGACCTGTTCTCTTTACTATTTATATAAATAATATTGGTCTGTCTGTTAAAACTTGTAATATCCATCTGTATGTCGACGATACTGATATGTACCCCGCTGCCCCAACTGTTGACCAGGGCTACGTTAGACCTGCAATCCTGACCTTGTTACCTTACAGAAAGCCCTGGTTGGTTTAAAAAGTCAGAAAGCCCTGGTTGGTTTAAAACGTCAGAAAGCCCTGGTTGGTTTAAAACGTCAGAAAGCCCTGGTTGGTTAAAAACGTCAGAAAGCCTGGTTGGTTTAAAACGTCAGAAAGCCCTGGTTGGTTAAAAACGTCAGAAAGCCCTGGTTGGTTTAAAACGTCAGAAAGCCCTGGTTGGTTTAAAACGTCAGAAAGCCCTGGTTGGTTTAAAATGTCAGAAAGCCCTGGTTGGTTTAAAACGTCAGAAAGCCCTGGTTGGTTTAAAACGTCAGAAAGCCCTGGTTGGTTTAAAACGTCAGAAAGCCCTGGTTGGTTTAAAACGTCAGAAAGCCCTGGTTGGTTTAAAACGTCAGAAAGCCCTGGTTGGTTTAAAACGTCAGAAAGCCCTGGTTGGTTTAAAACGTCAGAAAGCCCTGGTTGGTTTAAAACGTCAGAAAGCCCTGGTTGGTTTAAAACGGGTACTTAATGTGGACAAGAATAAATACATGTTGTTCTCTAGTTCTCTCAAAAATGTTTCAGATGAACTACATATTTATTCATTGAATGGTTCTCCCATTGATCGGGTTCCCGCCTACAAATATCTGGACATTTGGATTGACAAAGATTTAATGTTTAAAAAAACACACAGATGAGCTAGTTAAAAAGCTCAGATTTAAAGTGGGATTATTTTTTAGAAACAGATCTTGCCTCTCACTAAATAGCAGGAAGCAGATTGCACAGTCAACTTTCCTGCCAGTTCTTGACTATGGTGACTCCATTTACCAGAATGCAGCAGCCACTACTCTTACACCTTTGGATTCAGTCTATCATTGCGCCATTCATTGTGAGTAAATGTTTGTTCTCAAGGCACCATTGGGAATGAGACCCTGGTCTCAATTGGGCTACCCTGAATAAATAAAAGTTAATACAAATAAATAAAAATGGAATGGCAAATGCACCGCCCTCGACCACAAAGCGCTACAGAGTGTGGTGCGTACGGCCCAGTACATCACTGGGGCAGAGCTCCCTGCCATCCAGGACCTCTATATCAGGCGGTGTCAGAGGAAGGCCCGGAAAATTGCCAAAGACTTCAGCCACCCAAGTCATAGACCAGGGATTTCCAACCCTGTTCCTGGAGAGCTACCTTCCTGTAGGTTTTCACTCCAACCCTGTTCCTGGAGAGCTACCCTCCTGAAGGTTTTCACTCCAACCCTGTTCCTGGAGAGCTACCCTCCTGAAGGTTTTCACTCCAACCCTGTTCCTGGAGAGCTACCCTCCTGAAGGTTTTCACTCCAACCCTGTTCCTGGAGAGCTACCCTCCTGAAGGTTTTCACTCCAACCCTGTTCCTGGAGAGCTACCCTCCTGAAGGTTTTCACTCCAACCCTGTTCCTGGAGAGCTACCCTCCTGAAGGTTTTCACTCCAACCCTGTTCCTGGAGAGCTACCCTCCTGAAGTTTTCACTCCAACCCTGTTCCTGGAGAGCTACCCTCCTGTAGGTTTTCACTCCAACCCTGTTCCTGGAGAGCTACCCTCCTGAAGGTTTTCACTCCAACCCTGTTCCTGGAGAGCTACCGTCCTGAAGGTTTTTGAAGGTTTTCACTCCAACCCTGTTTCTGGAGAGCTACCGTCCTGAAGGTTTTTACTCCAACCCTAATCTAGTGCACCTGATTCTAAAATGTGTATTTGTATTTTTTTATTGAACCTTTATTTAACCAGGTAAACCAGTGGAGAACAAGTTCTCATTTACAACTGCGACCTGGCCAAGATAAAGCAAAGCAGTGCGATAAAAACAACAACAACACAGAGTTACATATGGAATAAACAAAACGTACAGTCAATAACACAATAGAAATCGAGATACTGGGGTGCAAATTAGCAAAATAAATAACAATATGGGGATGAGGTAGTTGGGTGGGCTAATTTCAGATGGGCTGTGTACAGGTGCAGTGATCGGTAAGGTGCTCTGACAACTGATGCTTAAAGTTAGCGAGGGAGATAAGAGTCTCCAGCTTCAGAGATTTTTGCAGTTCGTTCCAGTCATTTGCAGCAGAGAACTGGAAGGAATGGCGGCCAAAGGAGGTGTTGGCTTTGGGGATGACCAGTGAGATATACCTGCTGGAACGCATACTACGGGTGGGTGTTGCTATGGTGACCAATGAGCTAAGATAAGGCGGGGATTTGCCTAGAAGAGATTTATAGATTACCTGGAGCCAGTGGGTTTGGCAACGAATATGTAGTGAGGGCCAGCCAACGAGAGCGTACAGGTCACAATGGTGGGTTGTATATGGGGCTTTGGAGACAAAACGGATGGCACTGTGATAGACTACATCCAATTTGCTGAGTAGAGTGTTGGAGGCTATTTTGTAAATGACATCGCCGAAGTCAAGGATCGGTAGGATAGTCAGTTTTACGAGGGCATGTTTAGCAGCATGAGTGAAGGTGTCATGGGCCTCTCACTCCACCGGGTTACCACCTTAATTTTCTTCCACTCTGCTCACCACTCTCTCTACTCAGCCTAACTAGCTCCACCTGTCCCTGCTCTGCTCTGCTCTAATTACTCTGCCAGCTGCGCTGCATTACCCACTACCTCTCCCAGTATTTAAGGCCCTGTCTTTCAGCTCTCCGGTGTCAGATCGTCTGCAAAGCTCACACCCGGAACCTGTTTGCTCGCGCTTCTGGCTCACCCTGGTTTTGTGACCCCGGACCTGCCTGTTTTTTGGATACTCTTCTGCCTCAGGAGATCCAGACCTGCTTCTGCCATTACGACTCCTGACTACTCTTCTATCCCGGTAACTCTGACCAGCCTTCTGCCTTGCTACTACGTATTTTGGATTTCCCTTGAACTGTACTGCTGCCTGGTTTCATTCCGCCCTGTTGTGTCTGTGTCTCCCCCCCCCAGGACTTCTGGACCACCCACCACCGGCTTCATAGGACGCATCACTGCCACTGGGGGGGGGCACAGACCCAGCGCATTGGACGGGATCCCTGTTACCCCTGGAGCCTTCATTTACTCCCTACTTCCCTTTTCCCTTAAGTTTAAATAAACTTTCTGGTGTGACGCAATTGTGGTCCTCTGGTCGTCTGTCTGAACCGTGACAGTACGATCTGACCATTATGGACTCAGCGCACACTTTCCCCGACATGGAAACCGATGAGCATGAGCAGCAGTTCCAGCAGCAGCAACAACAACTCGCCATGATCATTCAACTCCTCACCAACCTTACCCCAGCCAGTCTGCCCCCCCAGCCCAGCCCCCGAGTTACCTGCCCCGGTCATTGCAGCCGCTGCTCCGGAACCCAAGATTGGAAACCCGAGCGGTTCAACGGCGATTCAACCCAGGTCCGGCCATTCCTGACTAGCTGCCGACTTCAGTTCTCCTTGCAGCCAAGGACCTTCGCCACGGAGGGGGCTAAAGTTGGGTATGCCATCACTCACCTGACGGGCCGAGCTCGACTCTGGGGAACAGCAGAGTTCGAACGTCAAACCCCCGCATGTGCAACCTTCGACCTGTTTGCTGAGGAGATGCTGAAGGTGTTTGACCTGGATTCACCCACCGCAGAGGCGTCTCGTGAACTGTTCAGTATTCGACAAGGCAGACGTACAGTCGCAGACCATTCCATCGACTTCCGAACCCTGGCTAGACGAAGTTCTTGGAACACACCATCGTTGGTGGACGCGTTCTTCCATAGTTTGGCTGACTATATCAAGGACGAGTTGGTCTCCCCATGAACTGCCTTCCACTCTTGATGAAGCCATCGCACTGACTGTCAGGATCGACAGAAGGATACAGACCCGTCGTCGTGAGAGGGGGCGCCAAGGTCCACCTACTACCGGCATTCGGAGAGATCCGACTGGGCTCCTGTCATCTACTGCCACTCACCCAGGTCAGCTTGATCAGTCTGAGCCTATGGAGATTGGGCGAGCCTCCCTCACTCCTGCAGAGCGCCAGCGCCGCTTCACCTCAAACCTCTGCCTCTATTGTGGAGGTGATGGACATCGTGTGGTAACCTGCCCTTTAAAGGGCCGAAGCTCACCGGGCATAGGGGGAGTCCGGTTGAGTTCAATGACCATCCAGTCCTCCGACCGCAAACCCCTGCTGCAAGTTCACCTCCGCCTCTCTGACTCAACTCACACCCTGGCTGCTCTGGTGGATTCTGGCGCCGAAGCCAACATAATGGACATCAAGCTGGCACGCCAACTGGGACTGGAGAACCTCCGTTTGACACCTCCTATTTCCTGCCCGGGCACTGGACGGACACTTACTCGGATCGGTCACTCATGTCACGGCCCCGGTCTCGATGGGTCTGTCCGGAAACCATCAAGAAACTATCCAGTTTCACCTGCTCCCCTCTCCAGGCCAAACCCTCATCCTGGGTTACCCATGGCTCCGCCGGCACAACCCTCAGCTCGACTGGGTGACCGGGGTGATCAGGGAGTGGGGAGAGGACTGCCACCGAACCTGCCTGCTTGCTGCCGCACTACCCCCTCGGCCAGTACCTACTAACTCCGCTCCTGACCTCTCCAATGTCCCAGAATGCTACCATGGTCTCAGAGAGGTGTTTAACAAAGCAAGAGCCACATCTCTGCCCCCTCACCGACCGTACGACTGTGCCATCGACCTCCTCCCTGGAACAGCTCCTCCAAAGGGTCGTCGTTCTTTATTCGTTGTCTGCTCCTGAAAGAAAGTCCATGGAGGACTACATCAATGGCTCTCTGTCCGCAGGATTAATCCGTTCATCTTCATCTCCTGCTGGTGCTGGCTTCTTCTTTGTGGGGAAGAAGGACGGATCTCTTCGCCCCTGCATCGACTACAGGGGACTCAACGACATCACAGTGAAGAACCGTTACCCTCTGCCTCTGCTCACCTCTGCTTTTGAGTTGCTCCAGGGAGCCACTATTTTTACCAAGTTGGATCTCAGAAACGCTTACCACCTAGTGCGGATCCGGGAGGGAGATGAATGGAAAAACCGCATTCAATACACCAACAGGCCACTACGAGTATCTGGTTTATGCCTTTTGGCCTCACCAATGCTCCTGCTGTGTTCCAGGCTCTAGTGAATGATGTACTGCGGGACATGTTAAACAAGTTTGTCTTCGTTTACCTGGATGACATCTTAATCTACTCCAGAAACCTGTCTGAACACACCCGCCATGTCCAGCAAGTCCTTCATCGTCTTCTGGAGAATTCCCTCTACGCCAAGGCAGAGAAATGTGAGTTTCACGTCAAGACAGTGGCCTTCCTGGGGTACATAGTGGCAGAGGGAAGTATCCAAATGGATCCTGCCCAAAGTATCAGCAGTCACTTCATGGCCAGTTCCGGAGAACAGAAAGAAGCTGCAACAGTTTCTGGGGTTTGCTAACTTCTATAGGAAGTTTATCCGGAACTACAGTACCGTTGCTGCCCCTCTCACTGCTCTAACCAGCACCAAGCAACCCTTCACCTGGACCCCAGCAGCCGACAAAGCCTTCAGTACCCTCAAGGTGAGGTTCACCTCCGCTCCCATCCTCCAGATGCCTGATGTGGACCGGCAATTCATTGTGGAGGTGGACGCCTCGGATGTGGGAGTTGGTGCTGTGATTCTCAGTGGGCTGCGGAGGATAGGAAGCTCCATCCCTGTGCCTTTTTCTCACGTCGGTTGTCCCCCTCTGAGTGCAATTACGACATAGGGAACCGTGAGCTGCTGGCTGTGAAGCTTGCCTTGGAGGAGTGGCGTCACTGGTTGGAGGGGTTCCACCATTCCATTTCTCGTTTGGACCGATCATAAGAACTTGGAGTACATCCGCACGGCCAAACGGTTGAACTCCAGGCAGTCCCGCTGGGCCCTGTTCTTCACCAGGTTTAATTTCACTCTGTCATACCGGCCTGGATCACGCAACACCAAGCCAGACGCCCTCTCCCGTCAATTCCAGAAGGATGACACCCCCTCCAAGGACCCTGTGTCGATTCTGCCAAGTCCCTGCATCGTTGCAGCTCTGACCTGGGCTGTTGAGGAACAGGTGCTGGAGGCTCTACGTAACCAGCCAGGTCCCAGCACTTGCCCAGCTGACCGCCTTTTTTTTTTTGAAGACCTGAGGTCCCAGGTCGTTCAGTGGGGACATGACTCCCGCCTAGCTTGTCACCCTGGCTCCACCCGCACTTACAACCTGCTCGCCCAGAGGTTCTGGTGGCCCTCTCTGAGGAAGGATGTACGGGGAATTCGTCCAAGCCTGCCCCATCTGCAACCAACACAAGTCGTCCTGCCAGCCCCCAGCCGGATTGCTGCAGCCCCTGCCTGTGCCCAGACGTCCCTGGTCTCACATCGCCCTTGACTTTGTCACGGGGCTGCCCCCTTCAAGTGGCATGACCGTCATTCTCACCATCGTTGACCGTTTCAGCAAGATGGCACACTTCATTCCCCTCCCCAAGCTCCCAACCGCCAAGGAGACCGCCCAGGTGGTCCTGGAAACACGTCTTCCGGATCCACGGACTGCCAAAGGATGTAGTTTCTGACCGTGGTCCACAATTCTCCTCCGCTTTTTGGAAGGAGTTCTGTCACCTGCTGGGAGCCACAGTCAGTCTGACTTCCGGATTCCATCCCCAATCCAATGGGCAGTCAGAGCGGGCTAATCAGGAGCTCGAGAAGGCACTGCGATGCATGACTTCACGCAACCCCCACTCCTGGTCGCAGCAATTGACATGGGTGGAGTACGCACACAATTCTCTGACCTGCTCTGCCATCGGTATGTCCCCTTTCCAATGTGTTTATGGATACCAGCCTCCTCTATTTGCCAGCCAGGAAGAGGAGGTTACTTGCCCATCTGCACTTGCTTTTCCCGTCGATGTCGCCGCACCTGGTCACAAGCCCGAGCCACACTCCTCAGATCCGTTGCCAGCTACACTACCGGGGCCAACCGTCGGAGAATTCCTGCTCCCACCTACCATGTTGGTCAAAGGGTGTGGTTGTCATCGAAGAACCTGCCACTCAGGGTGGAGTCGCAGAAGCTGGCACCTCGGTTCATTGGCCCATTCCCTATCATAAGAGTGATTAGCCCAACTGCTGTCCGGCTCCAACTGCCTAATTCCCTGAGGGTGCACCCCACTTTCCATGTGTCTAAGATTAAGCCCATCCATGAGAGTCCGCTGGTCCCTGCTGCGCCTGGTCCTCCTCCTCCACGGCTCGTCGATGGTGGTCTGGTTTTACACCGTCCGCCGCCTGCTTCGGTCCAGACGGAGGGGTAGGGGTCTCCAGTACCTCATTGACTGGGAGGGCTATGGACCTGAGGAAAGGACCTGGGTGCCAGCTAGTCGGATTGTGGATAGGACTCTCATCACCGCTTTCCACCAACGGCATCCTGATCAACCTGCAATCCGTAGGGGCCGCCCCAGAGGGGTCCCTAACCGTCCGGCCCGCTCGGCTTCCTGTCCTGTGCCTGATCCTGTCTCGGGACCTGTCCCATCTCCCGACCACGGCCCTCCGGCTTCCTCCGAGGATGAGGACGTTCACTCGGACCGTTCGGAGGAGTTCTAGCCCTCCTCCGGCTCCCCTCCTCCCGCCCGGCGTGGTGTTGCTCTTGGGACTTCTGGGGCCGTCCCTTGGGGGGGGGTTCTGTCATGGGCCTCTCACTCCACCGGGTTACCACCTTAATTTTCTTCCACTCTGCTCACCACTCTCTCTACTCAGCCTAACTAGCTCCACCTGTCCCTGCTCTGCTCTGCTCTAATTACTCTGCCAGCTGCGCTGCATTACCCACTACCTCTCCCAGTATTTAAGGCCCCTGTCTTTCAGCTCTCCGGTGTCAGATCGTCTGCAAAGCTCACACCCGGAACCTGTTTGCTCGCGCTTCTGGCTCACCCTGGTTTTTTGTGACCCCGGACCTGCCTGTTTTTTTGGATACTCTTCTGCCTCAGGAGATCCAGACCTGCTTCTGCATTACGACTCCTGACTACTCTTCTATCCCGGTAACTCTGACCAGCCTTCTGCCTTGCTACTACGTATTTTGGATTTCCCTTGAACTGTACTGCTGCCTGGTTTCATTCCGCCCTGTTGTGTCTGTGTCTCCCCCCCCCAGGACTTCTGGACCACCCACCACCGGCTTCATAGGACGCATCACTGCCACTGGGGGGGGCACAGACCCAGCGCATTGGACGGGATCCCTGTTACCCCTGGAGCCTTCATTTACTCCCTACTTCCCTTTTCCCTTAAGTTTAATAAACTTTCTGGTGTGACGCAATTGTGGTCCTCTGGTCGTCTGTCTGAACCGTGACAGAAGGAGGCTTTGTTGCGAAATAGGAAGCCGATTCTAGATTTAGCTTTGGATTGGAGATGCTTAATGTGAGTCTGGAAGGAGAGTTAACGGTCTAACCAGACACCTAGATATTTGCTAGTAATTAGCTGGTTGAGAAGCTGAATCAGGTTAGTTACAACTGGAGTTGGGGCGAAAACCTACAGGATGGTCTCTCTCCAGGAGCAGGGTTGGACCAACAGGAGGGTATCTCTCCAGGAACAGGGTTGGACCAACAGGAGGGTGTCTCTCCAGGAACAGGGTTGGACCAACAGGAGGGTATCTCTCCAGGAACAGGGTTGGAGCAACATGAGGGTATCTCTCCAGGAACAGGGTTGGAGCAACAGGAGGGTATCTCTCCAGGAACAGGGTTGGAGCAACAGGAGGGTATCTCTCCAGGAACAGGGTTGGAGCAACAGGAGGGTATCTCTCCAGGAACAGGGTTGGAGCAACAGGAGGGTATCTCTCCAGGAACAGGGTTGGAGCAACAGGAGGGTATCTCTCCAGGAACAGGGTTGGACCAACAGGAGGGTCTCTCTCCAGGAACAGGGTTGGACCAACAGGAGGGTATCTCTCCAGGAACAGGGTTGGACCAACAGGAGGGTATCTCTCCAGGAACAGGGTTGGAGCAACAGGAGGGTATCTCTCCAGGAACAGGGTTGGACCAACAGGAGGGTATCTCTCCAGGAACAGGGTTGGAGCAACAGGAGGGTATCTCTCCAGGAACAGGGTTGGAGCAACAGGAGGGTAGCTCTCCAGGAACAGGGTTGGAGCAACAGGAGGGTATCTCTCCAGGAACAGGGTTGGACCAACAGGAGGGTATCTCTCCAGGAACAGGGTTGGAGAGCCCTGCCATAGACTGTTTACTCTGCTACCGTCCGGAAAACGGTACTGGGACATCGGATCTTGGACCAACAGGCTCCGAGACAGCTTTTACCCCCAAGCCATTAGACTGATAAATAGCCATAAGACTGCTAAAAAGTTAATTAAATGGTTACCTGGACTATCTGCATTGACCCCATCTTGCACTGACTCTATGCACACTCACAAGACTACGACTGTATGACTCCACACACCAGACTATGACTCTATGACTCTACACACCAGACTATGACTCTATGACTACACACCAGACTATGACTCTATGACTCTACACACCAGACTATGACTCTACACACCAGACTATGACTCTACACACCAGACTATGACTATATGTCTCTACACACCAGACTATGACTCTACACACCAGACTATGACTATATGACTCTACACACCAGACTATGACTATATGACTCTACACACCAGACTATGACTCTATGACTCTACACACCAGACTATGACTCTATGACTCTACACACCAGACTATGACTCTACACACCAGACTATGACTCTACACACCAGACTATGACTATATGACTCTACACACCAGACTATGACTATATGACTCTACACACCAGACTATGACTCTACACACCAGACTATGACTCTATGACTCTCCACACCAGACTATGACTATATGACTCTACACACCAGACTATGACTCTATGACTCTACACACCAGACTATGACTCTATGACTCTACACACCAGACTATGACTCTACACACCAGACTATGACTCTATGACTCTACACACCAGACTATGACTCTACACACCAGACTATGACTATATGACTCTACACACCAGACTATGACTCTACACACCAGACTATGACTCTACACACCAGACTATGACTATATGACTCTACACACCAGACTATGACTCTACACACCAGACTATGACTATATGACTCTACACACCAGACTATGACTCTATGACTCTACACACCAGACTATGACTCTACACACCAGACTAATACTCTATGACTCTACACACCAGACTATGACTCTACACACCAGACTATGACTATATGACTCTACACACCAGACTATGACTCTACACACCAGACTATGACTCTACACACCAGACTATGACTCTACACACCAGACTATGACTATATGACTCTACACACCAGACTATGACTCTATGACTCTACACACCAGACTATGACTATATGACTCTACACACCAGACTATGACTATATGACTCTACACACCAGACTATGACTCTACACACCAGACTATGACTCTACACACCAGACTATGACTCTATGACTCTACACA
>CM072220.1:4385630-4415630 GCA_036851935.1 Coregonus suidteri
ATGTCCATGGTACCAGTCCTTACCGTATCTACAGTGGTATCCTTACAGTGGTATGTACAGTGGTATCTTACAGTGGTATCTTACATGTGGTAACAGTGGTATCTACAGTGGTCTTACAGTGGTATCTTACAGTGGTATCTACAGTGGTATCTACAGTGGTATCTACAGTGGTATCTACAGTGGTATCTTACAGTGGTATCTACAGTGGTATATCTACAGTGGTATCTACAGTAGTATCTTACATGGTATCTACAGTGGTAATCTACAGTGGTATCTACATGTGGTATCTACAGTGGTATCTTACAGTGGTATCTTACAGTGGTATCTACAGTGGTATCTTACAGTGGTATCTACAGTGGTATCTACAGTGGTATCTACAGTGGTATCTACAGTGGTATCTACAGTGGTATCTACAGTGGTATCTACAGTGGTATCTACAGTGGTATCTACAGTGGTATCTACAGTGGTATCTACAGTGGTATCTACAGTGGTTACAGGGTATTCTACAGTGGTATCTACAGTGGTATCATACAGTGGTATCTACAGTGGTATTACAGTGGTATCTACAGTGGTATTACAGTGGTATCTTACAGTGGTATCTTACAGTGGTGATCTACAGTGGTATCCTTACAGTGGTATCTACAGTGGTATCTCACAGTGAGTATTTACAGTGGTATCTACAGTGGTATCTACAGTGGTATATCACAGTGGTATCTACAGTGGTATTACTTACAGTGGTATCTACAGTGGTATCTTACAGTGGATCTATACAGTGGTATCTACAGTGCGTATCTTACAGGGTATTACAGTGGTATCTTACAGTGGTATCTACAGTGGTATCTTACAGTGGTATCTACAGTGGTATCTTACAGTGGTATCTACAGTGGTATCTTACAGTGGTATCAGTTGGTTATACAGTGGTATCTATCTACAGTGGTATCTTACAGTGGTATCTACAGTGGTATCTTACAGTGGTATCTACAGTGGTATCTACAGTGGTATCTACAGTGGTATCTACAGTGCATTCGGAAAGTATTCAGACCCCTTGACTTTTTCCACATTTTGTTACGTTACAGCCTTATTCTAAAATGGATTTAAAATTAATTGTTTTCCTCAACAATCTACACGCAATACCCCATCATAATGACAAAGCAAAAACAGGTTTTGGTGGGGGTGTGTCCTAACCATGGTATGTAGCTAGTATTCAACAGACAGTGGGGGTGTGTCCTAACCATGGGGGTGTGTCATCATCTTCCTATGGTGTGGTCTCTGAGTGAGACAGAGAGAAAATGAGGAGAGGAGAGGAGGAGGGAAGAGGAGAGGAGAGGAGAGGAGAGGAGAGGAAGAGGAGAGGAGAAGAACACAAAATGCCAAGAGAACTGGATCTCAGAAACTAGGAATGAAGTTCTTCCCTTCTACATTTTAATCATTTAGCAGACGCTCTTATCCAGAGCGACTTACAGGAGCAATTAGGGTTAAGTGCCTTGCTCAATGGCACATCGACAGATTTTTAACCTAGTCGGTCTCGTGGGATTAGAAACCATCGGACCTTTTTCGGTTACTGGCACAACGCTCTTACCCACTAAGCTGCTACCTGCCGCCCCCTCTCTCTCTTTCTCTCTCTCTCTCTCTCTCTCCTCTCTCTCTCTCTCTCTCTCTCTCTCTCTCTCTATCTCTCTCTCTACTCTCTCTCTCTCCTCTCCTCCCTCCCTCCCTCCTCCCTCCCTCCCTCCCTCCCTCCCTCCCCTTCCCTCCCTCCCTCCCTCCCTCCTCCCTCCCTCCTCTCTCTCTCTCTCTCTTCTCTCTCCTCTCTCTCCTCTCTCTCCTCTCTCTCTCTCTCTCTCTCTCTCTCTCTCTCTCTCCTCTCTCTCTCTCTCTCTCCCTCTCCCTCCCTCCCTCCCTCCCTCCCCCTCACCCCTCCCTCCCTCCCTCTCTCTCTCTCTCTCTCTCTCTCTCTCTCTCTCTCTCTCATCTCTCTCTCTCTCTCTCTCCTCTCTCTCTCTCTCTCTCTCTCTCTCTCTCTCTCTCTCTCTCTCTCTCTCTCTCGTTCTCTCGCTCTCTCTATCTCTCTTCTCTCCCTCGCTCTCTCTCTCTCCCTCTCTCTCCCTCCCTCCCTCTCTCTCTCCCTCCCTCCCTCCCTCCCTCCCTCCATCTCTCTCTTTCTCCAGAGTTTCTTCACAGAGTAATAGACCAGGGTAGCCCCAACCTGCTCCTGGAGAGATACCCTCATGTAGGTTTTAACCCCAACCTGCTCCTGGAGAGATACCCTCCTGTAGGGTTTAACCCCAACCCTGCTCCTGGAGAGATACCCTCCTGTAGGTTTTAACTCCAACCCTGCTCCTGTGAGAGATACCTCCTGTAGGTTTAACTCCAACCCTGCTCCTGGAGAGATACACCTCCTGTAGGTTTTAACCCAACCCTGCTCCTGGAGAGATACCCTCCTGTAGGTTTTAACTCAACCCTGCTCCTGGAGAGACACCCTCCTGTAGGTTTAACTCAACCCTGCTCTGGAGAGGGGGGGGGAGCAGATACCCTCCTGTAGGTTTTAAACTCCAAACCCTGCCTCCTGGAGAGCTATCCTCCTGTGGTTTTAACTCCAACCCTGTTCCTGGAGAGATACCCTCCTGTAGGTTTTTAACTCCAACCATGTTCCTGGAAGAGGTTACCCTCCTGTAGGTTTTCACTCCAACCCTGTTCCTGGAGAGATACCCTCTGTAGGTTTAAACTCCAACCCTGTTCCTGGAGAGATACCCTCCTGTAGGTTTAACTCCAACCCTGTTCCTGGAGAGATACCTCCTGTAGGTTTAAAACTCCAACCTGTTCCTGGGAAAGAGCACCTCCTGTAGGTTTTTAACTCAACCTGTTCTGGAGAGATACCCTCCTGTAGGTTCTTAACTCCAACCCTGTTCCTGGATAGCTACCTCTCTGTAGGTTTTAACAATCCTGAATCTTCCCCAATATTGGAAACCAAGGGACTGATCACCCCAATCCACAAAAGTAGAGACAAATTTGACCCCAATAAACTACTGTGGGATAGAGTCAACAGCAACTTTTGGGAAAATCCTCTTGCATTATCATTAACAGCAGACTCCTACATTTCCTCAGTGAAACAATGTACTGAGCAAAATATCAAATTGGCTTTTTACAAAAATTACCGTTACGACAGGAACACGTATTCAACCTGCACACCCTAATGACAAACAAAACAAAAACAAAGGCAAAGTCTTCTCATGCTTCGTTGATTTCAAAAAAGCTTTTGCCTCAATTTGGCTATGAGGGTCTGCTATTACCCAAATTGATGGAAAGCGGTGTTGGGAGAAAAACATACGGACATTAATCAAAATCCATGTACACAAACAACGGTTAAAATTGGCAAAAAAACACACACATTTCTTTTCACAGGGCCGTGGGGTGATACAGGGATGCAGTTTAAGCCCCACCCTCTTCAACAATATATATCAACGAATGGCGAGGGCACTAGAACAGTTCTGCAGCAACCCGGCCTCATCCTACTGAATCTGAAGTCAAATGTCTACTGTTTGATGATGATCTGGTGCTCTGTCCCAAAACCAAGGAGGGCCTACAGCAGCACCTAGATCTTCTGCACAGCTTCTGTCAGACCTGGGCCCTGACAGTAAATCTCAGTAAGACAAAAATAATGGTGTTCCAAAAAAGGTCCAGTTGCCAGGACAACAAATACAAATTCAATCTAGACAACGTTGCCTAGAGCACACCAAAAAACTATACATACCTCGGCATAAACATCAGCGCCACAGGTAACTTCCACAAAGCTGTGAACGATCTGAGAGGCGAAGGCAAGAACGGCCTTGGACGCATCAAAAAGGAACATAAAATTCGACATACCAATTAGGATCTGGCTGAAAATACTTTGAATCAGTTATAGAACCATTGCCCTTTATGGTTGTGAGATCTGGGGTCAACTCACCAACCAAGAATTCACAAAATGGGACAACACCAAATTGAGGACTCTGCATGGCAGAATTCTGCAAAAATATCCTCTGTGTACAACGTAAACACCAAATAATGCAGCAGAGCAGAATTAGGCGATACCCACTAATGATCAAAATCCAGAAAGAAAAGGGCCATTCAATTCTACACCACCTAAAAGGAAGTGATTCCCAACCTCTCATAACAAAGCCATCACCTACAGAGAGATGAACTTGGAGAAGAGTCCCCTAAGCAAGCTGGTCCTGGGGCTCTGATTCACAAACACAAAACAGACCCCACAGAGCCCAGGACAGCAACACAATTAGACCCAACAAATCATGAGAAAACAAAAAGAGGAATTACTTGACACATGGAAAGAATTTATAACAATAAAACTAGAATGGGTATTTTGGCCCTAAACAGAGAGTACACAGTGGCAGAATGGCCTGACCACTGTGACTGACCCAAACTTAAGGAAAGCTTTGACTATGTACAGACTCAGTGAGCATAGCCTTGCTATTGAGAAAGGCCGCCGTAGGCAGACTTGGCTCTCAAGAGAAAGACAGGCTATGTGCACACTGCCGACAAAAAATGAGGTGGAAAAACTGAGCGCCTACACTCCTAACCTCTGCCAAATGTGATGACCATATTAGAGACCACAATATTCCCTCAGATTACACAGACCCACAAAGAATTGAAAAAAACAAAATCTAATTTGATAAAACTCCCCTTATCTACTGGGTGAAAAACCACAGTGTGCAATCACAGCTGCAAAATGTGCTGACTGTTGCCACAAGAAAAGGGCAACCAGTGAAAGAACAAACACCATTGTAAATACAACCCATATTTCTGTTTATTATTTTCCCATTTGTACTTTTAACTATTTGCACATTGTACAACACTGTATTAGACATAATATGACATTTGAAAGTTCTTTATTTCTTTTGAAACTTCTGAGTGTAATGTTTACTGTTAATATTTCACTTGCTTTGGCAATGCTTTAACATATGTTTCCCATGCCAATAAAGCCCTTAAATTGAACTGAAATGGAATTGCAATGAATTGAGAGAGAGAGAGAGAGAGAGAGAGAGAAAGAAGGAGGAGAAAGAGAGAGAGAGAGAGAGAGAGAGAGAGAGAGGAGATAGATGAGAGATGAAGAGAGAGAGAGAGAGAGAGAAGAGTGAGAGAGGAGGGGAGAGAGAGAGAGAGAGAGCGAGAGAGAGGGGGGAAGGGAAGGGTTGAAATATAAAAATAACTTAACAACAGAGAGCTCTCTGCTATAGCAATAGAATCATGTACCCTAGACATACACACACACAACACACACACCAGAGGAGAGAGCCAAAGAAACAGTGGAAAGGGCTGGAGGAGACACAGGGAAAGAGGAGAGAGAGAGAGAGAGAGGAGAGACGGAGAGGAGAGAGAGATCGAGAGAGAGAGCGAGAGAGGAGAGACGAGAGAGAGGAGCGAGAGAGAGAGACGAGAGAGAGAGAGAGAGAAAGAGAGCGATGAGAGAGAGAGAGGAGAGAGAGCGAGAGAGAGAGAGACAGACAGAGAGAATGAGAGAGAGAGAGAGAGAGAGAGAGAGAAGAGGAGAAGAGAGAGAGAGAGAGAGAGAGAGGGACTGTGCATGGCAAAAGTGCACAAGGATGCACAGAAAACTCTACCTCTCCTGTTATCCAAGGAGTCATCATTCAGAAAACTCTGAGGGCTTCAGTGTCCAAGTTTGCAGGCCATAACAGTGATAATCTCAGAACACAGGAAAGTTATTCACAGGAATGTTATTTATCTTCATTTCCCAGAAAACCCTTGCAACATAAACAGGCCATTAACAGAAAGACAAACAGCACAGTTCCACTGTAAACTCACATTTTTCACTTAATATGTATGCCAACACAAAAAAACACATTGATTTCAAAGTTTAAACAAACCATACAACTCTATGCAGAAGGACTACTTTTAAAAAAATTTAAACTGAACATTTTACAAAAACATTTACTGTAGGGAACTGTGCAGATGCAAGACATTTTAGTGTGTCCACGTTTCCTAAAACTCTGTTAAACATCTGCTCCGAATTAAACATTCAACGACGGCTGCTGAAAGAATGGGAGTGTCAGCTGTGACACATTTGATTAAACTACAGTAAGTAATGGATCCCCCCTGATCTGTACTACACAGAAATGCATCACTGTAAAAGGTGTGGACTCGAGTCAATGACTTGGACTCCGATCACAAATCTGATAACTTGAGACTTGAGTTGGACTTGGAGCCTCAGGACTCGACTTTGATTTGAAAACTGATTACTTGAAATTTATCTGGCCAGGCTTTGTAATATTTTGTCACTCATTTTGTAGCACAGAGTCTCCGTAGATTACTCTCGACACAGCCAGAGACAGTAGTCGCAGCATCGATTTGCAAAGAAAACGTGCAACAAATTAGCATGTGAAAGGCACACTTGGACCAGCAAACTGTCAATCAACTCAGGTCTGGTGAGCTAGCGCAGTGGTCCTCAAAGTGAGAAGGTTTTTTTTTGGGGGGGGGGGGGGGGGGGGGGGGGTCGCCAGTGTGAAGATATGTGGGTTTTTGGTAACGGAATTTCAAGGCACAAGGCAAAAGTTTCTTAAACTCTGAAAAGGGGTCTTAGAAAACATCTACCAGAAAAAGTCTTAAAAGGTATTAGAAAAACATCAAAACACAATAATGTTGACGTAAAGACCCCTGCCAACTAATATCAACACTTATATTTAGTTAGGGAGATTTTCTTTTGTCTTCTGTATCTGTTTGACCAGAAATAATAATAATAATAATAATAATAATAATAATATGCCATTTAGCAGACGCTTTTATCCAAAGCGACTTACAGTCATGTGCGCATATATTTTTAAGTGTGGGTGGTCCCGGGGATGGAACCCACTACCCTTGGCGTTACAAGCGCCATGCTCTACCCAATTGAGCTACAGAGGACCAGAAATCAAAGCCCTTTGCTTATTCCTAATTTTTTTGGGGGGGAAATGTATATATATACGCCATAATTTCAACAACGACACAAAATGGACTCTTAGTTTTCATTTGACACCCTATTTAACACGTGGTCCTCTGTAGCTCAGCTGGTAGAGCATGGCGCTTGTAACGCCAAGGTAGTGGGGTCGATCCCCGGGACCACCCGTACACAAAAAAAAATGTATGCACGCATGACTGTAAGTCGCTTTGGATAAAAGCGTCTGCTAAATGGCATATTATTATTATGCTCCTATGAACGTCACATTTTGATGCTCATTGGTCCTTTTACATGGAAATGAGTGCGGGTGGGCTGTGGGGGGGTGGTCTACAAAATGAGATTATTATGGATAAGAGCAAGAATATGTTTTATTTGTCACATGGCAGTCAAGCGTTGATAATCACGTCATCAGAATCAGACCCTCGATATTTATTTGAAAGGGAGCATCAAGATCACCGTGCACTTTCACCAACCTGTGAAGTTCATCATCATCATCATTTTATTTAATTTACATTTTAGTCATTTAGCAGTTTAATCTGTAGCCTAATAAACTGCAATGGTTTGACTTTACCTGCATACAAATTAAAAATAAAAAAAACTGCGGATGGAAACGTGGTTAGTGAGAACGAGCGATCTATAACTCACACTTCTATGTGAATTTGGTCGGGTCGCCCCCAAAAAAACCTCCATACTGCAGCCTTAAAGCCCAACACACCGCTGTGAATACCATCACAGAGTGGGACATCAACAACATTGGAAACATCCCATGAAATGTGTGGTTACTAAAAGAAAGACTTTTGCTGGTCCATGCTGTAATGATAAGGAAGATCCGCCGACACTGTACTCTGTTTTCAAAGGTTTATTATAACAAAGGTTCCAGCATCAGAATTTGACAGACTCCTGCAGATGTCTGGAAAACAGCCCGAGCCAATCTGATTAGCTATTTTCTCCCCTATTGTCCAAGACATGGCATTTATATCCTTTATGACGTATTATGGTGTGATTCTAGAAAAACCAATCCCTAGTCTTTTCTCCCTCACTCCCCATCTCTTCTCTCCATTAGCATCAGTAATGCTTTCCAGATGTTACAACCAAGTAGAGCAAAGTTCATCTATTACACCATTTTGCCACATCAGCAAAATCTTAGGGCCAAGTTCCCTCTATCACACTTTCCTGCAACAATCAGCATTTGTAGACTGTTTAAGATACTACATATTCCCCCCTTCGAGACTAATTAAGTCTCGAAAACAAAAAGAATAGGATTATGACAAATAACAATTCTTGCTCTTGAGTAACTTTAACAATAAACCAAAATTAATGGAGATTAAACACATGTTTATATAGACACATTTTTGTATGTAGTGTAAATACATTATTATGGAGTGTAAATAAATAAATTTGTCATGGAGTGTAAATAAATTGTCATGGAGTGTAAATGTAAAATTGTCATGGAGTGTAAATAAATTGTCATGGAGTGTAAGAGCGAAAAAAAAAACCTGTCTGGCAGCTTTCATTCCAAATATCCATCAGTCAGTCAAGACAGGAAAATTCTCTCACGGCCCCTCTGCCCTAGGCGACCACCTAAGTACTCCAGATCAATTCACACATCTTCATGAATACATTCTAAGCTATGATGCAATTGAATACATATGAAAACCCCAGCAAAACAAAATACAATCAAAATGTCCACATTCAGGCTGGTCGACCCATCGGACCCTCCTGTGGATTCTCTCTGTCCTTGCCTAGACCCCATATCCCTAAACTTCAACGAAAATAAACAAAAACATCTGAGGTCCCCACATGTACCCAACACAGAAAACATAATTGTTCAAAGATTAATACAGAAAGAATATAACACTGGAATGTAGTCCACTACACTTCATCTCCTCCACAGTGTCGTCTTTCAATGCGACGTTGATGATGGAATCGGAACATTTCCACTCCTTCCTTGTTCCACTTCCTCCAGTCCATTCATATTGTCCATGTTTGAGTATTTGAGTCCCTCTACATATTCCCCCATATGCTTCTGGAAGAAAAGAAAATACCAAACAGTATCTTTTGCAAAACAACACATGCAAATTAAAACATCAATGTCAACTAAAATTGATATATGAAATTAGATATAAAATGAATCACATTCCATCATTTCCCCCCTTTGATTCATCACAATAATATAATCATCCCACAATCAGATATTCCAAATTTCCTAGAGTTATTTCAACCCTAGTTTTCATAACCTTTTAGTCTGACTTTTTCCAATTTTATTTTTCTCAATTTTTTTTTTTTTTTTTTTTTTTTTTTTTTTTTTTTTTTTTTTTTTTTTTTCAAAAACCCATTTCACTGATTTATTCACAAAACTCCTTCCCATTTTCTGAGGATATTACATGGGGAAATTCCCACCTGCTTATGACTTCTTTACACAACAACTTTGCAACCGACTGAGCATCTTTTAGCTTAGTTGAACATCTTATGAACCTCTTGGTATATGAATGTAACCAAGAATAACAGTCACACATTATTTTTCAAACAGATTATGCACCTACCTATGACATAGTCAATCTATTCAAGAAAATATGGTTCCCAAAAACTCTACTCCTTTGTGATTTTTATCCTAAACTCCCCTTTTACAACATAAGCTAACCCATAGCTTCCTAAATCATCATGGTTTCTCCAAAACAATAATTGATTGCTACTCTAACGATTTTTTCTATTGTCTTCAAAACACTTGCTTTCGAAAGTCCTTCAATTTCTGGTTCAATTCCTTGGATTGCTTCATCTTTCAATGGATACTGATTCTTCCAAGGAGGTCTTCCTCCTGGTCGAAGTTCAACTTTCACCTCAATTGAGCTGATTTCACAAGTTCAATATCGGTACTGTGTTGAGACCACAAAAATTCTGGAACTTGTTGCAACATCTCCTCTTTCATAGGGTCTGAATCCATCTTCACACTGCAAATAGATTCGTGTGTTATCCGTACAGCTTGTGGCTCTCCTTGTCCTTGAGCCGAAATCATGATTTTGAGGAATCGATGATCTTCAGTCCTCCAAATCGCCAAATTCTCTTTCATCGGTTTGAAAACAGCTTTCTCTGCTTCTGTCATCATTTCTCCTATTTGCTTCTGCTCATAGCCTTCAGAAACCAACAAGGTCACATGTGGCACACTCTTCTCAATCTCAAATTCTTTATCCAGATAATCGTCTGTGTTTATCTTCATAGCTGCTCCTTGTGGTCCTAAAATTATGCAACATGAACTGAGTTGAACTTTCTTTGGTTGATGACTCAGCCATTCCTCTGAGTCCGATTGGGTAGCATTCTTGAAATACTTGAGCGTACAATGAGATGGATATTCCGGAAGCCTCGCATCTGGCATGTTTGTCACAATGATTTCTCCCATATCTTAGCCTGCTTCAAAAAAATCTTCACTGAGATTTCCAATCCAGAATACTGAAGAAGAATCCATCTCAGTTGTCATCGACAATTGGTAAACATTTTCCTTTGGCATCTCTACCAGACAGCCGTCTGGTGTACATTTTATTGTACAGTTCAACTTACACACAATGCATCTCTTCCCAACAATGCAATAGGTGTATGTTCTGATACTAGTATGGGTATTGTAATTTTCTGATTTTTTCATAGCAGAGCTCAATTGGTTCCGTAAGAGGAATCAGCTGTTTCACTCCCTCAAATCCGATTGTCCTAATTAGTTGATTGGACATAGGGAGATGTGTAGCATCTTCAGGCCGAACACAGGTAAAAGCAGCTCCGCTATCCGCCATCACTTCCAATGGTCGTTTGTTTACTTTTACCTCAATTGTTGGATCTTTTTCCGGTCCTGATGCTACCAGTTGAAAACTCCTTTCGGATCTTCTAGGCACCTCTAGAGTCCTTGCTCCTTATAGGGTTCACCTAGAGGACAGGTGATCTTCCTCACTTGCTCCTGTATCTTCCTCTGAAGTTCTTTCTTTCCAGAAACTATCTATGGTATGAAACAATTTATACCACTTGTGTGTGGCTGGTACAGTTGCATTTGACCTAGTTCAGTTGAAACTGTAACAGTGATTGTTGTTGATTCGGTTCACACTGATTCTACATAACCAAAGCTTCTCTTCTCCTTCTTCTTCTCAACCAGTTGTATTTGATTGAGTTTTCTGAGAGTTTCTTGGTCCTGTTCTTTCTGGTTGTGTTCTTTTTTCCGGTACAGATCCACTTGATGGGCTATATGATCTGTATAGACACCTTTTGTCATGCTCCCAAGTCCAACCACTTCTGCCAGTTTGCTCCTTACCGGTAAGGGCAGTCCCATCTGTAGTTTAGCTCTCAAGATTGACTGCTCAATTTGACTCACATCTGGATCATTTCCGGTAATATTTCTCCACACTTGATGAACTCTTGACACGTAGGCTCTCGGATTTTCTTGTTGTCCTAGTGGGTCAATCAGAATGTTGTCAGGATGCACATTTGTTGGAAACGTATCTCTCAGTGCTCTCCACAGCCGATTCCTACTTGCAGCCAACAATTCAGGGTCGTTCACTGCAGTCCCCACATATCTATGAAGTCCAGCTCTCTGAAAAATTTCTTCCATACCTGGAATCCCAAGGAGATTAGCCAAAAGTCTCTTAATGTCTCCTATGGCAGACTGTGTCCCCACCGTAATTTCTTCCAACTTTGAAATCCAAGGATATGCTCCATCTTGAAGAGTAGGCAGCTTCTCAAGTATATCTGACATATCGGTGTTCTGCAAAGGCTTATATTCTAGGTTTTGTCCTCGAATGATCACCGGCATAATTTTCTTACTAGTGCCATCTTTCCTTGGCCTCAATGTATATCTCTTTTCAGATTCTTGGGATTCTTTCCTCAGCAGCTTCTTGAGTCGGTCTTCCAGTTCTTTTACTTCTTCTAAATCATTGGCCTTATACAGGTATGATACGCATCGGTCTATATCACCTTCTATTTCTTCTGTGTTAGTCATTGGAGGATAAAATCCTCTTGAACATGAAGCACCTTTAGTCTCCAAATCTTCATCGCTGTCTCCATCTTCATTTTCACCAGGGCTTGAATCGCTTGTATTCTTCTTCTTCCAACTTCCATCACCCCTTCTTCCGCTCTGGCCAACCTCTGTCTGATGACAGGGTCATATCCACCCATGATCTCTTCTGAATCACTCTGATCATCCTCATCATCATCGTCATCACCAAGTTCCATCCTCCTTGATCTCACTCTACCCTTAGTCTCCAGAGATCTCGTTGTCTTCCTGCCTTTGGAGTTTGGATTCATCTTTATGGTCGTTTCTGCTTGTCCCCTCTCTATTATTCGTTCATCCTCATCTCTGATGCAATAATCACCTTCCTGAATGATCACTGGAAGCTGAGGATAAACGTCCTTAAACTTGGCTTCTTTCTCATAAGGTGGGGGTGTTTTTGCTGAATCCATATATGAGAAAGGTGTATTGACTTCTGCCACTAGTTTTTCTGTCACCTTCACCTCTTTTGCCATTTTCTCTGCACCTCTGTCTCTTATCTTTTGTGTCTTTTATCAGTTTTTGTCCTTCATTTTCAAAAAGCTTAAGAACACCCAGCTCTCTTTGTCTTTTTTCTTGACGAAGTTTTCCTTTCTTCCCCTTCTTTTGATCTGTCTTATACGTGGATACAAGCACTTGCATTATCTTGATGACGTCTAGATTAAGTGTGCCTTCCAATGGCCATGGTTGTTCAATGTCAGGCCAACGTTTATTCCATTTTTCAGATAATTTTGCTATACCATTAACTAGTGGATTACTATTCTGTACTACATGAAGAGGAGTAATTGCTTTTGTAGTTTTGATGTCCTTTTTTCCCATTGTAATGCACTTGTTATGTGTTACCCTCTAGTTTTCCCCCTTTTTTTTTTTTTTTTTTTTTTTTTTTTTTTTTTTTTTTTTAATTAAAAATAATTAATCAATTAATCCAATCAATCAATTAACCAATTCAAATCAATACATCAATCAACCAATTCAATCAATCAATCAATCAATGAAATCAAATCAATCAGTCAATCAATTACTAATGAAATCAATCAATCAATTAATCCAACCAATGAACTAACCAATCAATCAATCAATAAATCAATCAAATTAATCAATCAATCAACTAATGAACCAATCAATCAATCAATCAATCAATTACCAATGAAATCAATCAATCAATTAATCCAATCAACAAACTAACCAATCAAATCAATCAATGGATTACCAATCAATCAAATCAATCAATGAATTACTAATCAATCAAATCAATCAATCAAATCAATCAATCAAAAACTAATCAAATCAATAAATCAATCAACTAATTTAATCAATCAATCAATCCAACCAATCAACTAATCAATTACTAATCAAATGAATCAATCAATCAATAAATCAATCAACTAACTTAATCAAATCAATAAATCAACTAAGTAATCCAATCAAGTCAATCAATCAACAAATCAAATCAATAAATCAATCAACTAACTTAATCAAATCAATCAATCAACCAAGTAATCCAATCAAGTCAATCAATAAACAAATCAAATCAATAAATCAATCAACTAACTTAATCAAATCAATCAATCAACCAAGTAATCAATCAATCAAGTCAAATCAATAAACAAATCAAATCAATAAATCAATCAACTAACTTAATCAAATCAATCAATCAACTAAGTAATCCAATCAAGTCAATCAATCAACAAATCAAATCAATAAATCAATCAACTAACTTTAATCAAATCAATCAATCAACTAAGTAATCCAATCAAGTCAATCAATCAACAAATCAAATCAATAAATCAATCAACTAACTTTAATCAAATCAATCAATCAACCAAGTAATCCAATCAAGTCAATCAATAAACAAATCAAATCAATAAATCAATCAACTAACTTAATCAAATCAATCAATCAACCAAGTAATCAAATCAAGTCAATCAATCAACAAATCAAATCAATAAATCAATCAACTAACTTTAATAAAATCAATCAATCAAATAATGAATTACTAATTATTCTGTGAATTTTATTTTACCAAATTATTGATTAGTGGCAATCTTACCACATCCGATGAGGAAGAGTAAAGGAAAGTAGTCAACTCCAGAGCAATTCAAAAATAAAATACCTGTACCAGCAACACTACCCAATTGCTTAATAAGCAATTAATTACCTTAATTTTACAGAATAAGTTCAATGCTGGAATTCCAACACAACTCTAATCAAAACAAGTCATTGACAAAAACTGTAATGTGCAATTATCAATTACATAAATTCATCAGTCTGTTGCCAAGCTCTTGCGAAATGGTCACAACATGAAATATTCTATGTAAACACAATGTATCAATTATATCCTGTGAGGGAAAGTAGATTTGTGAATAATAACAGCACTGGCCTTAATTTGGACTGGGTTGCCGTCTCTGATGTCAGTTGATGTCAGCCCCTCCTCTCTCTCTCTCTCTCTCTGTCTCCTCCTTCTCGTCTCTCGTATGACAGAAGGACAAAAGGAGAAAGAAGAGTTTAGTTTATAGTCTTTCCACATTCACGCTAAGAAATAAGCAAACAGCTTAACTCAGGAATATTATAAATAGCTCAATAACATTTTATTTTATTCATTTATTTTAGTATTATTATTTTTAATCCGTCAATATATCTCTCATTCACCAACTCAACCGATTATCAACCAAACAGTTTTACAGTCAAGCAATAGTTAATTCAAAAGAAGATTTCACTTGTGTGCAAAATTCCCCCTCCCGTTGTCTTTTTTGGCTGCACTGAAGTGGACTCTCCCAATCAGTTCAGTGCAGGGGAGTGGCTAAAGTCATAAATCCTACGCGTGCGCAGTTCAGTCACCAATGTGATTTCAGAGTGTAAGGAGCTATAGACTGTTGCTCCGTTCTCTTCTCCCATAGACAATAACACTTAAGACTTTAACAGAGCTCACAAACTGAACACATAGAACATACAGAACACAGAACACAAACCCACTACCAAGCTTGTTATCTTTCACTTATCTGCAGATTTATAGTTATGCTGTTATCAATTACAAAACATCTCTATACACTCTTAAAAAGTCCTCCCTGTAGGCTCATGATTCGTTAGTAAACTATAGAGACTCATAAGATCTTTAAACTTATAGTCCTTCCAGGGGGCTCATAGTTTATATAGTTTAAAAATTACAAACGTTCTCACAAACAGAGACTCATAAGATGTTTAACCTTAACTGTGTTGTAGGGGCTTAACTTTTTACTCTAGGGGCTTAACTTTTGAAAAGATAAATACCTAAGACATTTATTTACAAGAGACTAAAAAACTCTGGTCAAAGCCTTAGTCGACACACATCTGGAAGTCATCAAGCACGCAGCCACACTCACTCTTGTTTCGCACACACATGCTGACAGAGAAATGCGCTTTTCTCATTTCAGACACACACACAGAGAGAAATTGGATCCATCTATCGCCGTTCCTATTTCTTAATATATTCCATTTGCTAAATTTCTGCTACCTTCCGGTTTTAGACATTCAAAAGAGAGGATTACTTCAGACAGATGTTTCGTCAAACAAATTCAGAGCGGTAAACTTACAATTGAATATATTGTCTTAAACCAGCAGTCCCGAGAACTGACTTGAGAGTCAATCTAATAACTATCAAGATTTATGGCCCATCTCTAATGATCGCCTCGTTTGAGGGCTTCCTTAAATTAACGGCGCCCTAAAAGTATACTGTCAACTCATTTCAAACGTTATCCTCTAAGCCTTTCCTTGGACACTCCTTGCACTTTTATTCAAGCCAAAACATCGGTGTCCTGTCGGTGTGTCCTACAGACACTCAAACTAATTTAGAAAATTTAGAACGGAATTCCTATCACACAGCAAAAAGAACCAGCAAAATGCACGCATAAGTAATTTTAACGGTACATCTCTAACGCACACACTCTGGACTCACAAAACGACCAGCGCCCAATGATTTAGTGATAAAAAACTTACCCTTAGTTGCCGGCTTCCTGAGAGGTAGTCGTTTTGTAGCCCAGGAATGGAATGCAAAGAAGAGACATAGCACGTCCCAAAGAACAATAAAACAAAAACCTCGTCGCCATTAAATGTGGTTACTAAAAGAAACACTTTTGCTGGTCCATGCTGTAATGATAAGGAAGATCCGCCGACACTGTACTCTGTTTTCAAAGGTTTATTATAACAAAGGTTCCAGCATCAGAATTTGACAGACTCCTGCAGATGTCTGGAAAACAGCCCGAGCCAATCTGATTAGCTATTTTCTCCCCTATTGTCCAAGACATGGCATTTATATCCTTTATGACGTATTATGGTGTGATTCTAGAAAAACCAATCCCTAGTCTTTTCTCCCTCACTCCCCATCTCTTCTCTCCATTAGCATCAGTAATGCTTTCCAGATGTTACAACCAAGTAGAGCAAAGTTCATCTATTACACCATTTTGCCACATCAGCAAAATCTTAGGGCCAAGTTCCCTCTATCACACTTTCCTGCAACAATCAGCATTTGTAGACTGTTTAAGATACTACAAATGCATTCAGTGGTAACAGGCTAGTTAGTAGCTATACCGGGGGGGTCATCGGTAGGCTCGCCTCCATACTTCCCACGACTCAACTCCCATCCACAGAGTAGCGCAGGTCCCTACAGTAGTCAAGGCAATAGTGTTCTGTGATCTAACTAGACTAGCCTACAGCACACCGTCACACTGATAAAGGTGTAATCACCAGTGCAATACTACTGACACCGTCGAGAAGGCTACCCTAGCACGGCGCTTGTAACGCCAAGGTAGTGGGTTCGAACCCCGGGACCACCCCTTACACAAAAAAATTTTATGCACGCATGACTGTAAATCGCTTTGGATAAATCGCGTCTGCTAAATGGCATATAGTTACTACTCCGCTAGTTAGCCCACCACGGGCTGCGCACAATGTTCGGCTCCACGGTCTGTTGCAAAGCACAGGGCCTGTGAAGGATTTCTGCAACAGTGTAGCTCGAGTTAAAAGGGTCACCAGTTCCGAACACATCGGCAATGCAGGCTGAACAATTGTATGGAGAGAAAGTTGTATTGGGTTCAGACAGAGGAGGGGAGGGGAGAGAGAGAGAGGGGAGGTGGGGAGGGAGGGGAGAGAGACGTGCTCATCTGTCGTCGCAGCCCCCCCTCTCTCTCCCTCCCCTCTCATCTCTCTCTCTCCCCCTCACCTCCCCCCGACTTTACAACACGTCAAACCCCAACTCGACCAACAACACCGACGCGTTTGCCTAAAGGAATATGAAAAAGTTAGTCGCCTATTCACGCCAGAGACACGTAACCGTTTACTCTACTCGTGTGTCCGATATAACGGTAACGCAGTTCCCTTTTATTCAAGAGAAATACATTCTCGACGTTCCACATCGCTCACCTCTTGAGTGTTCGCGTCCTCCGCTGTTCTCTCTTTCCTTCCAGAGTGACAAGATCCAGCGAGGTCCCCCCGTGTCTGCGCAGCTGCGGAAGCCGAAACGCTCCAATCACAGCGCTAGTTTTAGTAACTAGTTAACCTCTTGCAATTAGTGTGTTCTTATCATCTTTGTTGTTATTAATGTGACTAACACACAGTCTGTAGATAAAACATGTATAAAATATCTCTGTTGTTATTAATCTGACTAACACACAGTCTGTAGATAAGACATGTATAAAATATCTCTGTTGTTATTAATCTGACTAACACACAGTCTGTAGATAAGACATGTATAAAATATCTCTGTTGTTATTAATCTGACTAACACACAGTCTGTAGATAAGACATGTATAAAATATCTCTGTTGTATTAATCTGACTAAACACACAGTCTGGAGATAAGACATGTATAAAATATCTCTGTTGTTATTAATCTGACTAACACACAGTCTGTAGATAAAACATGTATAAAAATATCTCTGTTGTTATTAATCTGACTAACACACAGTCTGTAGATAAGACATGTATAAAATATCTCTGTTGTTATTAATCTGACTAACACACAGTCTGTAGATAAAACATGTATAAAATATCTCTGTTGTTATTAATCTGACTAACACACAGTCTGTAGATAAGACATGTATAAAATATCTCTGTTGTTATTAATCTGACTAATACAGACAAGACATGTATAAAATATCTCTGTTGTTATTAATCTGACTAACACACAGTCTGTAGATAAGACATGTATAAAATATCTCTGTTGTTATTAATCTGACTAACACACAGTCTGTAGATAAGACATGTATAAAATATCTCTGTTGTTATTAATCTGACTAACACACAGTCTGTAGATAAAACATGTATAAAATATCTCTGTTGTTATTAATCTGACTAACACACAGTCTGTAGATAAGACATGTATAAAATATCTCTGTTGTTATTAATCTGACTAACACACAGTCTGTAGATAAAACATGTATAAAATATCTCTGTTGTTATTAATCGGACTAACACACAGTCTGTAGATAAGACATGTTTAAAATATCTCTGTTGTTATTAATCGGACTAACACACAGTCTGTAGATAAGACATGTATAAAATATCTCTGTTGTTATTAATGTGACTAACACACAGTCTGTAGATAAGACATGTATAAAATATCTCTGTTGTTATTAATCTGACTAACACACAGTCTGTAGATAAGACATGTATAAAATATCTCTGTTGTTATTAATCTGACTAACACACAGTCTGTAGATAAGACATGTATAAAATATCTCTGTTGTTATTAATCTGACTAACACACAGTCTGGAGATAAGACATGTAAAATATCTCTGTTGTTATTAATCTGACTAACACACAGTCTGTAGATAAGACATGTATAAAATATCTCTGTTGTTATTAATCTGACTAACACACAGTCTGGAGATAAGACATGTATAAAATATCTCTGTTGTTATTAATCTGACTAACACACAGTCTGTAGATAAGACATGTATAAAATATCTCTGTTGTTATTAATCTGACTAACACACAGTCTGAAGATAAAACATGTATAAAATATCTCTGTTGTTATTAATCTGACTAACACACAGTCTGGAGATAAAACATGTATAAAATATCTCTGTTGTTATTAATCTGACTAACACACAGTCTGGAGATAAAACATGTATAAAATATCTCTGTTGTTATTAATCTGACTAACACACAGTCTGGAGATAAGACATGTATAAAAATATCTCTGTTGTTATTAATCTGACTAACACACAGTCTGTAGATAAGACATGTATAAAATATCTCTGTTGTTATTAATCTGACTAACACACAGTCTGTAGATAAAGACGTATAAAATATCTCTGTGTGTTATTAATCGGACTAACACACAGTCTGTAGATAAGACATGTATAAAATATCTCTGTGTTATTAATCTGACTAACACACAGTCTGGAGATAAGACATGTATAAAATATCTCTGTTGTTATTAATCTGACTAACACACAGTCTGTAGATAAGACATGTATAAAATATCTCTGTTGTTATTAATCTGACTAACACACAGTCTGTAGATAAGACATGTATAAAATATCTCTGTTGTTATTAATCTGACTAACACACAGTCTGGAGATAAGACATGTATAAAATATCTCTGTTGTTATTAATCTGACTAACACACAGTCTGCAGATAAAACATGTATAAAATATCTCTGTTGTTATTAATCTGACTAACACACAGTCTGGAGATAAAACATGTATAAAATATCTCTGTTGTTATTAATCTGACTAACACACAGTCTGTAGATAAGACATGTATAAAATATCTCTGTTGTTATTAATCTGACTAACACACAGTCTGTAGATAAGACATGTATAAAAATATCTCTGTTGTTATTAATCTGACTAACACACAGTCTGTAGATAAGACATGTATAAAATATCTCTGTTGTTATTAATCTGACTAACACACAGTCTGGAGATAAGACATGTATAAAATATCTCTGTTGTTATTAATCTGACTAACACACAGTCTGTAGATAAGACATGTATAAAATATCTCTGTTGTTATTAATCTGACTAACACACAGTCTGCAGATAAGACATGTATAAAATATCTCTGTTGTTATTAATGTGACTAACACACAGTCTGTAGATAAGACATGTATAAAATATCTCTGTTGTTATTAATCTGACTAACACACAGTCTGTAGATAAGACATGTATAAAATATCTCTGTTGTTATTAATCTGACTAACACACAGTCTGTAGATAAGACATGTATAAAATATCTCTGTTGTTATTAATCTGACTAACACACAGTCTGTAGATAAGACATGTATAAAATATCTCTGTTGTTATTAATCTGACTAACACACAGTCTGTAGATAAGACATGTATAAAATATCTCTGTTGTTATTAATCTGACTAACACACAGTCTGTAGAGATAAGACATGTATAAAATATCTCTGTTGTTATTAATCGGACTAACACACAGCCTGTAGATAAGACATGTATAAAATATCTCTGTTGTTATTAATCTGACTAACACACAGTCTGTAGATAAGACATGTATAAAATATCTCTGTTGTTATTAATCGGACTAACACACAGCCTGTAGATAAGACATGTATAAAATATCTCTGTTGTTATTAATCGGACTAACACACAGCCTGTAGATAAGACATGTATAAAATATCTCTGTTGTTATTAATCTGACTAACACACAGTCTGTAGATAAGACATGTATAAAATATCTCTGTTGTTATTAATCTGACTAACACACAGTCTGTAGATAAGACATGTATAAAATATCTCTGTTGTTATTAATCTGACTAACACACAGTCTGTAGATAAGACATGTATAAAATATCTCTGTTGTTATTAATCTGACTAACACACAGTCTGTAGATAAGACATGTTTAAAATATCTCTGTTGTTATTAATCTGACTAACACACAGTCTGTAGATAAGACATGTATAAAATATCTCTGTTGTTATTAATCTGACTAACACACAGTCTGGAGATAAGACATGTATAAAATATCTCTGTTGTTATTAATCGGACTAACACACAGTCTGTAGATAAGACATGTATAAAATATCTCTGTTGTTATTAATCTGACTAACACACAGTCTGGAGATAAGACATGTATAAAATATCTCTGTTGTTATTAATCTGACTAACACACAGTCTGTAGATAAGACATGTATAAAATGTCCAGATGTCTTGGGGTAGCTAGATGTCTTGAGGTAGCTAGATTTCTAGATGTCTAGAAGTAGCTAGATGTATTGTGGTAGCTAGATGTCTTGTGGTAGCTAGATGTCTTGGGGTAGCTAGATGTCTAGATGTCTTGAGGTAGCTAGATATCTTGAGGTAGCAAGATGTCTTGGGGTAGCTAGATAACTAGGTGTATTGGAGTAGCTAGATGTCTTGAGGTAGCTAGATGTCTTGAGGTAGCTAGATGTATTGGGTAGCTAGATGTATTGGGGTAGCTAGATGTCTTGGGTAGCTAGATGTCTTGGGTAGCTAGATGTCTAGATGTATTGAGGTAGCTAGATGTCTTGGGGTAGCTAGATGTCTAGATGTCTTGAGGTAGCTAGATATCTTGAGGTAGCAATATGTCTTGGGGTAGCTAGATAACTAGGTGTATTGGAGTAGCTAGATGTCTTGAGGTAGCTAGATGTCTTGAGGTAGCTAGATGTCTTGGGTAGCTAGATGTCTTGGGGTAGCTAGATGTCTTGGGGTAGCTAGATGTCTTGGGGTAGCTAGATGTCTTGGGTAGCTAGATGTCTTGAGGTAGCAAGATGCCTTGGGGTAGCTAGATAACTACATGTATTGGAGTAGCTAGATGTCTTGAGGTAGCTAGATGTCTTGAGGTAGCTAGATGTATTGGGGTAGCTAGATGTCTTGGGGTAGCTAGATGTCTTGGGTAGCTAGATGTCTTGAGGTAGCTAGATTTCTAGATGTCTAGAGGTAGCTAGATGTCTTCAGGTAGCTAGATGTCTTGGGGTAGCTAGATATCTTGTGGTAGCTAGATGTCTTGGGGTAGCTAGAAATCTTGGGGTAGCTAGATGTCTTGGGGTAGCTAGATGTCTTGGGGTAGCTAGATGTCTTGGGTAGCTAGATGTCTTGAGGTAGCTAGATTTCTAGATGTCTAGAGGTAGCTAGATGTCTTGGGTAGCTAGATGTCTAGATGTATTGAGGTAGCTAGATGTCTTGGGGTAGCTAGATGTCTAGATGTCTTGAGGTAGCTAGATATCTTGAGGTAGCAATATGTCTTGGGGTAGCTAGATAATGTGTATTGGGTAGCTAGATGTCTTGAGGTAGCTAGATGTCTTGAGGTAGCTAGATGTCTTGGGTAGCTAGATGTCTTGGGGTAGCTAGATGTCTTGGGGTAGCTTGATGTCTTGGGGTAGCTAGATGTCTTGGGTAGCTAGATGTCTTGAGGTAGCAAGATGTCTTGGGGTAGCTAGATAACTACATGTATTGGTAGCTAGATGTCTTGAGGTAGCTAGATGTCTGAGGTAGCTAGATGTATTGGGGTAGCTAGATGTCTTGGGGTAGCTAGATGTCTTGGGTAGCTAGATGTCTGAGGTAGCTAGATTTCTAGATGTCTAGAGGTAGCTAGATGTCTTCAGGTAGCTAGATGTCTTGGGGTAGCTAGATATCTTGTGGTAGCTAGATGTCTTGGGGTAGCTAGATATATTGGGGTAGCTAGATGTCTTGGGGTAGCTAGATGTCTTGGGGTAGCTAGATGTCTTGGGTAGCTAGATGTCTTGAGGTAGCTAGATTTCTAGATGTCTAGAGGTAGCTAGATGTCTTGAGGTAGCTAGATGTCTAGATGTATTGAGGTAGCTAGATGTCTTGGGGTAGCTAGATGTCTAGATGTCTTGAGGTAGCTAGATATCTTGAGGTAGCAAGATGTCTTGGGGTAGCTAGATAACTAGGTGTATTGGAGTAGCTAGATGTCTTGGGGTAGCTAGATGTCTAGATGTATTGAGGTAGCTAGATGTCTTGGGGTAGCTAGATGTCTAGATGTCTTGAGGTAGCTAGATATCTTGAGGTAGCAAGATGTCTTGGGGTAGCTAGATAACTAGGTGTATTGGAGTAGCTAGATGTCTTGAGGTAGCTAGATGTCTTGGGGTAGCTAGATGTATTGGGGTAGCTAGATGTATTGGGGTAGCTAGATGTATTGGGGTAGCTAGATGTATTGGGGTAGCTAGATGTCTTGGGGTAGCTAGATGTCTAGATGTCTTGAGGTAGCTAGATATCTTGAGGTAGCAAGATGTCTTGGGGTAGCTAGATGTCTAGATGTCTTGGAGTAGCTAGATGTCTTGGAGTAGCTAGATGTCTTGGGGTAGCTAGATGTATTGGGGTAGCTAGATGTATTGGGGTAGCTAGATGTATTGAGGTAGCTAGATGTCTAGATGTATTGGGGTAGCTAGATGTCTAGATGACTTGAGGTAGCTAGATGTCTAGATGTCTTGAGGTAGCTAGATGTATTGGGGTAGCTAGATGTCTTGGGGTAGCTAGAAGTATTGAGGTAGCTAGATGTATTGACGTAGCTAGATGTCTTGGCCCTAGATGTCTTGGGGTAGCTAGGTGTCTTGGGGTAGCTAGATGTATTGAGGTAGCTAGATGTATTGGGGTAGCTAGAAGTATTGAGGTAGCTAGATGTATTGACGTAGCTAGAAGTATTGAGGTAGCTAGATGTCTTGGGGTAGCTAGATGTCTTGGGGTAGCTAGATGTATTGAGGTAGCTAGATGTATTGACGTAGCTAGATGTCTTGAGGTAGCTAGATGTATTGGGGTTCTGCATCTCTGTTTTTTTATTATTATCTTACATTCAAAATAAAAAACATTATAAATCTCACTGAATTATGATATGGTAACATTCAGATACAATGCAAATAGCTAAGTGCCATAAAATAAATATGAAATGTATCTAACCTATTTATTTCTGACAGATGGAGAACTTAGTTTCCCTTTGGTTTGTGTTGTGTACAGACGCACAAGCAACAAGCCATCATGGGCTCCCGAGTGGCGCAGCGGTCTAAGGCACTGCATCTCAGTGCTTGAGGTGTCACTACAGACCCCCCCTGGTTCGATTCCAGGCTGTATCACAACCGGCCGTGATTGGGAGTCCCATAGGGCGGCCCAGCGTCGTCCGGGTTTGGCAGGTGTAGGCTGTCATTGTAAATAAGAATTTGTTCTTAACTGACTTGCCTAGTTAAATAAAGGTACAAATTGTATGTGTTCTGTTGCTTAAAGAACATTCAAACAAAACTTCCAATTACTAATCATATTCAGGTGAGTGCTGTTCTGGCCCTTTTTTTTTCCACAGACACACAACAAGACATTTGATTAGTGATTGAGATCATTCCACCACATCCCCAAGTCCTCTCCAGTCTAGGTGCTATTATGATGTCACAATGAGAACACCGTCACCGTGTTCTATCTCTCTTGTGACATCATCACATCACGGCATTCTGACGGTTCCGGTTCCGTTCCACAGCGTTCTGTAGGCTACTACCCACATTCTGGACAGAGAGACCAAGATAGCAGAGGGTTACTTCTGTCTGTCTGTCTGTCTAATCACTTCTCTCTAATCAATCAATCAATCAATGTGATGATCTAATGATTAGGTTGTGATTTGACCAGCTGATTAGCTACCATGGCATGTAGATCAGTACGCTCCCTCACTGCAGGGAAGGATCTAGGTGAGTGTGAGTCCCGTGTAGCTCAGTTGGTAGAGCATGGCGTTTGTAACGGCAGGGTTGTGGGTTTGTTTCCCACGGGGGGGGCCAGTATGAAAATGTATGCTCTCACTAACTGTAAGTCGCTCTGGATAAGAGCGTCTGCTAAATGACTAAAATGTCAAATGTAATACTTACATATAGTAACTCATAGAATTACATATAATAACTCATAGAATTATATACAGAATTACATATAGTAACTTATAGAATTACATATAGTAGGGTCATTCTACAGATTCGGTGCCTTTTGTGATTGAGGAGGATGAAACAATGAACATTAAAATCTTAAGCTTTTTTTTATTTGATGTGACAAAGTAATGTGTGTACTTGATAGAAAATACATTTTCCCATCTCAATGTAGACCCCGTCACAGTCATTTTGTTATTCAACTATTCATTTTTCCAATAAGCTTGAGATCAGCTTCTGGCATAATCTCACAGTTTAGATGTCCCTTGTAAATAATGGCATATTGTAATTAAAGAGAAAATCAAGAAAAACTGACCAGCACCATCCTTTCCAGTTTACGATGAAGAAATTTCTAATCTAACTCCACATTTTCGCAAGAAATGTGCAAGAATGCTGCGTAATTCCTGACAAAATTGAAATAGCCTTATTTACCCTGATTTAATACACACAATAAAAACACTATTGATGTTATATTTTGTGTATTTAATACAAAAATGTAAAAAAAATAATCTCGTAACAGGGATGAATGCACCGCAACAGGGTTGAAAATCATGTAACAGGGTTGAGTGAAAAGCATCACGTGTCATATGTTTTATCTTTTGAGATCACTAACATGTTGCCATTTTTTTAAACATTTTAAACATTTTTAAACCTACTGTCAACATAGCTTTTAAAATCTAAAGAATCTAGATGAAAGCTAGACAGAGTAAAACACATTAATGAACTAATAACAGTAACAACATTTCATTGATTTCATAAAAATATCCATCTGATAATGGCAGGAGTCTGTTTGAACATTGAGCAAACATCTTAACATTGATAACCTATATAGGTCACATGTTGCCATTTTTTAACATTTTAAACTACTGTCAACATAGCTTTTAAAGTTTAAACAATCAAGATGAAATCTAGACAGATTAGAACACATTAATAAACTAACAACAGTTACAACATTTTCATTGATTTCATAGAAATATCCAGAGTAATGGCAGGAATGTCTGTGTTGTTTGAATGTTTGAACATTAAGCAAACATCTTAACATTAATAACCTATAGGTAAGCCTACAGTTTGTTCACCATTTTTACTGAGAGAGCCTAGCCCACACTTCCTTCTGTATTTCCATGTGCCTAGAAGTCACCGGTTTAGGGGGATCAATGTGTTCCAAGATGTCCTCAAATGGATACCACAGGATATCATCAAGAAGTGGCCAGAAGTACCTATTTGGTCCAGCACAGCACATGCATTTGACCTGCACATGGGATTCATCTGTGGCTAGAATTATTCCGGGATAGAAATCGTCACGTCATATTTGGCCACGCACCATTTCCCGCATATGTCTGGATTTGCCCAATCAACCTCCCTCTGTGACACGACTGATGTAACTTTAGGGGTAAATGTGAAATGTTGTGTATTGAAACACTGGCATTCCAGTTTCTTGTTGTGGACTGTGCACATACAGCTTACATCACGGTAGGCAATTTGCCTTGCAGCCACACAAACAACTTGGTGGATCCGCATTGTGGATGGAACTACTGGCAAATTGGCTGGCATACCTTGGACGGCTTTCTCGATGGCCTCGTCTTCAATGAAGTAAAGCTTGATGGCAGTGTTGTTCTCCTCTAAGACCCTGTACAGAGTATGAGCATTTGGGATGTCACATCCTTGACTTATCAGCCTGTCTGCGGTTCTTTTTAGGGTTGCACCAACACCATCTGGTGCTCCCTTCCCATGTCCAGGAGAATTACCTGACCACCGGCGCGCGGATGTCCCTCACCTTCCTCTCTATGTGTGTTTCCTTTCTGCTGCTGTTTTTTCCATTGTTGAATCTGAAATTGTAGGTCAAGGTCAAGTCAATGACCTGCTTACTCTTCAAGACTAAATATTGTATCCTTTTAATCACTATGTAGTAAAATGACATGAACTTGCAGATAATACTCCTAAATATGTCAATGTATATAGGAGAGAGAACAAATTAATTGTCACTTTTTTAAAGTTATTATTTTCAAAAATTCCTCGTACTTTTAGTTGATACTGTAAAACCGTAAACAACAAACATTCAACAAGAAAATATGATTGGTATTAAGCAATATACATTAAATATTGCTAAGATTTAACAGCTATTCAACCCTGTAACAGCCATTCAACCCCGTAACATTGAAAAATGTGATGGGGTTGAATGTGACAGGGTTGAAGATTTTGTGCTGATCTGTTGCTAATTCGGGATGCTAGCAGCTAGCAGTGTGCCACATGGCCTTATTCAACAAAAGACATTGTTATACTTCATAGCTATAAAAACAATTCTTGGTAAAATCTTAACTATGAATTCCCCCCCCAACACAGAGTTGAATACCTGAGATTGACAAAGCCCATATGTGCTTAAAAAAACATGAAATATTTATAAAAAGTGAGAGAGCAGCTTACCACTTGTCACACCAGGCTTCTCTGAAGACTTGTATGATGTCACTTCCTCATAAATGATGTCCACAGGATCAAACCGTTATTTAATTGTGAGTGGGGGTATTGTTGCGTTACGGGGTTGAAAGAAATACAAGGACAGGGGTAAAAGCCTGAATTTCTCAGAAAATAAAATGTCTTATGCTGAGAAAATGGATTATGCATAATAAGGGGGCATATACAATTAATTTAACAAAAAAAAAAGCATTATTATTTAAAACTGTGTACTCAAAATGAATCACGCCATTTGCATGATGGTCAATAGGGACAGGCGAAATTCTTAATACTCCTAAGAAAAGCAAACATATAAGTATTGAAATTCATCTCTGTTTAAAATCATATTCTCTACTCCATATTAAAAACATGTAAAACTTTGAAATGTTGTAATTTAAGTGTAGTTTGATAAATGTTCTGACAAGTTATAACACTAGTACATCTTGGGACACTGACAATACTGAAATGTCACCGAATCTGTAGAATGAACCAGTAACTCATAGAATTATATAGAATGACATATTGTAACTCATAGAAATATATACATAGAATTAAATAGAATTACATATAGTAACTCGTAGAATTATATATAGAATTACATAGAATCACTGTGATGATACCTTCATCAATGTTACACATGTTTATTGATTTATACTGGTCCTCCTTTCCTTTACACTATGTAGCAGTGCAGGTACTATAATTGTTAGTACTGTGTAACCATGTGGACCTGACCTACCAACACTACAGCCTATACATCTGCATTATGTCATGGAGATATATTGGATTTGGGTGTCCTGCATTATGTCATGGAGCTATATTGGATTTAGGGGTCCTGCATTATGTCACGGAGATATATTGGATTTGGGTGTCCTGCATTATGTCACAGAGATATATTGGATTTAGGGGTCCTGCATTATGTCATGGAGATATATTGGATTTAGGGGTCCTGCATTATGTCACGGAGATATATTGGATTTGGGTGTCCTGCATTATGTCACGGAGATATATTGGATTTAGGGGTCCTAACAGAAAATTAAATAGTATTTTAAAGTAACTGTCCAGTGAAAATCTCCCTTTTAACAGTTATTATTCTGTTAAGTCATACCCAAATAATGTTGTTGACTGGTCCTATACTACTATTTGTGACCAAAGCATGAATTGGAGAAAAAAAACACTTCAAACGTACATCTCAAACAGACCATTAAAAAATGTTTGCTCTTTCCTCATAGAGTATGATGTCATGCGGTCTACTCACATTCATATTTTTTATGATCGGTATACGCCCACACCATTCTGTTGTTAGGGGTATGTCCACACCATTCTGTTGTTAGGGGTATGCCCACACCATTCTGTTGTTAGGGGTATGTCCACACCATTCTGTTGTTAGGGGTATGCCCACACCATTCTGTTGTTAGGGGTATGTCCACACCATTCTGTTGTTAGGGGTATGTCCACACCATTCTGTTGTTAGGGGTATGTCCACACCATTCTGTTGTTAGGGGTATGTCCACACCATTCTGTTGTTAGGGGTATGTCCACACCATTCTGTTGTTAGGGGTATGTCCACGCCATTCTGTTGTTAGGGGTATGTCCACACCATTCTGTTGTTAGGGGTATGTCCACACCATTCTGTTGTTAGGGGTATGGCCACACCATTCTGTTGTTAGGGGTATGTCCACACCATTCTGTTGTTAGGGGTATGTTCACACCATTCTGTTGTTAGGGGTATGTCCACACCATTCTGTTGTTAGGGGTATGTTCCCACCATTCTGTTGTTAGGGGTATGTCCACACCATTCTGTTGTTAGGGGTATGTCCACACCATTCTGTTGTTAGGGGTATGTCCACACCATTCTGTTGTTAGGGGTATGTCCACACCATTCTGTTGTTAGGGGTATGTCCACACCATTCTGTTGTTAGGGGTATGTCCACACCATTCTGTTGTTAGGGGTATGTCCACACCATTCTGTTGTTAGGGGTATGTCCACACCATTCTGTTGTTAGGGGTATGTCCACACCATTCTGTTGTTAGGGGTACGCCCACACCATTCTGTTGTTAGGGGTATGTCCACACCATTCTGTTGTTAGGGGTATGTCCACACCATTCTGTTGTTAGGGGTATGTCCACACCATTCTGTTGTTAGGGGTATGTCCACACCATTCTGTTGTTAGGGGTATGTCCACACCATTCTGTTGTTAGGGGTATGTCCACACCATTCTGTTGTTAGGGGTATGTCCACACCATTCTGTTGTTAGGGGTATGTCCACACCATGTCCACACCATTCTGTTGTTAGGGGTATGTCCACACCATTCTGTTGTTTAGGGGTATGTCCACACCATTCTGTTGTTAGGGGTATGTCCACACCATTCTGTTGTTAGGGGTATGTCCACACCATTCTGTTGTTAGGGGTATGTCCACACCATTCTGTTGTTAGGGGTATGTCCACACCATTCTGTTGTTAGGGGTATGTCCACACCATTCTGTTGTTAGGGGTATGTCCACACCATTCTGTTGTTAGGGGTACGCCCACACCATTCTGTTGTTAGGGGTATGTCCACACCATTCTGTTGTTAGGGGTATGTCCACACCATTCTGTTGTTAGGGGTATGTCCACACCATTCTGTTGTTAGGGGTATGTCCACACCATTCTGTTGTTAGGGGTATGTCCACACCATTCTGTTGTTAGGGGTATGTCCACACCATTCTGTTGTTAG
>CM072220.1:4420630-4428130 GCA_036851935.1 Coregonus suidteri
CGATGTTTTGTTCCCCGAGCCACTTAGTTATCACTTTTGCCTTATGGCAAGGTGCTCCATCATGCTGGAAAAGGCATTGTTCGTCACCAAACTGTTCTTGGATGGTTGGGAGAAGTTGCTCTCGGAGGATGTGTTGGTACCATTCTTTATTCATGGCTGTGTTCTTAGGCAAAATTGTGAGTGAGCCCACTCCCTTGGCTGAGAAGCAACCCCACACATGAATGGTCTCAGGATGCTTTACTGTTGGCATGACACAGGACTGATGGTAACGCTCACCTTGTCTTCTCCGGACAAGGTGTTTTCCGGATGCCCCAAACAATCGGAAAGGGGATTCATCAGAGAAAATGACTTTACCCCAGTCCTCAGCAGTCCAATCCCTGTACCTTTTGCAGAATATCAGTCTGTCCCTGATGTTTTTCCTGGAGAGAAGTGGCTTCTTTGCTGCCCTTCTTGACACCAGGACATCCTCCAAAAGTATTCGCCTCACCGTGCGTGCAGATGCACTCACACCTGCCTGCTGCCATTCCTGAGCAAGCTCTGCATTGGTGGTGCCCCAATCCCGCAGCTGAATCAACTTTAGGAGACAGTCCTGCTTGCGACTTTCTTGCTGGACTTTTCTTGGGCGCCCTGACGCACCAATTTGTGAGTCTTCACTAAATGACAATTGAACCTGCTCCTGTCCTCTGAAGTTCTGTAAATGATGATCCGATAAATGGTTGATTTAGGTGCAATCTTACTAGGAGCAATATCCTTGCCTGTGAAGCCCTTTTTGTGCAAAGCAATGATGACGGCACGTGTTTCCTTGCAGGTAACCATGGTTAACAGAGGAAGAACAATGATTTCAAGCACCACCCTCCTTTTAAAGCTTCCAGTCTGTTATTCTAACTCAATCAGCATGACAGAGTGATCTCCAGCCTTGTCCTCGTCAACACTCTCACCTGTGTTAACGAGAGAATCACTGACATAATGGCAGCTGGTCCTTTTGTGGCAGGGCTGAAATGCAGTGGAAATGTTTTTTTGGGGATTAAGTTAATTGTCATGGCAAAGAGGGACTTTGCAATTAATTGCAATTAATCTGATCACTCTTCATGACATTCTGGAGTGTATGCAAATTGCCAGCATCAAAACTGGGGCAGCAGACTTTGTGAAAATTAGTATTTGTGTCATTCTCAAAACTTTTGACCATGACTGTACGTAGTAGTCTATAACAGGTTTTCCCAAACTCGGTCTATTGTGCATGTTTTGGTTTTTGCCCAGTACTACACATACTGATTCAAGTACCAACTGTCAGTAGCTTTCTATTAGGAATTTTTTTTATTTTTGTTTTTATTGGTTTGTAGTGGTTTCGTGGTAGTCTCCAATTGGTAGTTACAGTCTTGTTCCATCGCTGCAACTCCGTACGGACACGGGGGAGAGGCGAAGGTCGTGAGTGCTCTTACACAACCCAACCGAGCCGCACTGCTTCTTGACACAGTCTATAGTGTCGGAGTGGTCTGGCGACCGTGTCTGTAGTGCACTGTAGTGGACCGCCACAGGAGGTAGTGATCCTGTACTACACTGGGCCTATAGTGCTAGTGTCATCCGTTGGGTCTGTAGTAGTCTGTAGTAGTCTGCTGTAGTCTAAAGTAGTCTAATTCAGTCTGTAGTAGTTTGATGGTTATCTGATTCAGTTTGTAGTAGTCTATAGTAGTCTTTAGTAGTCTGATTAGGTCGTAGTAGTCTATCGTAGTTTGTAGTAGTCTATAGAAGTCCATTGTAGTCTGTAGTAGTATATAGTCTGATAGTAGGTCTGTAGTGGTCTATAGTAGTTTGTAGTAGTCTATAGAAGTCTGTTGTAGTCTGTAGTAGTCTATAGCAGTCTGATTAGGTCTATAGTAGTAGTCTATAGTAGTCTTTAGTAGTCTGATTCTGTCTGTAGTAGTCTATAGAAGTTTGTTGTAGTCTGTAGTAGTCTGATTAAGTCTGTAGTAGTCTATAGTAGTATATAACAGTGGAGGCTCCTCAGAGGAGGAAGGGGAGCGAGTTTCCGTAGTAGTAAATTGTGGTCATTGAAAAAGTTAGTAGTCTTTTTAGATATAAACTATAGTAAATATATTCAGTCACCAAATAATTGATTAAAACACAGTGTTTGCAATGAAGGTCTACAGTAGCCTCAACCGCACTGTAGTAGTCTAGCAGTAATGTGTAGCCGGAGGACAGCTAGCTTCCGTCCTCCTCTTAGTAGTCTGAGTAGTCAATACAAAACCTAGGAGGCTCTTGGTTCTCACCCACTTTATAGACTTACACAGTAATTATGACAACTTCCGGAGGAAATCTCCAGCCTATCAGAGTTGCAGCATGTTGTCCCACCCAATTAAAGATCATCCGTAATTAATCTAGTACTGAAAGCATAAGCTACAGCTTGCTAACACTGTAGTGTATATAGTAATGTGGTGAGTAGTTGACTCAAAGAGAAAGAAATCCGTAATAGTTGTAGTAGTATACAAATTAGTTTTCTGTAAAAATGAATATAAAAGCAGTTTAGTACTTAGCTAGCAAATGCAGCTAGTAGTTTAGCCTAGTCTAACACCTGGCTCAAACAGTAGGGATGCTATGTTAGCTAGTGGCTATGAGTATTCAACACAACACTGGAACTCTTCCAAGTCTATGTAAGCTTTTGGTTTTGTAAATTTATTGCCACCGGGGGCCACCGGTAGTAACTGCTGTACTGTAGTACTGACTGTACATCCGTACTGCATGATTGTAGCGGGTATATACTAAGGCGTTAGTTCTATTAGTACGTTACTAGAATCCGTAGCTAATATGGTGTAGTCGTTAGTAATCCGTGGTAGTTGGCTTGGAAAGGTTTTTCGCCTGGTCCACATACAGTCTGTGTTGTCATTGAAGTCACAAACGAAGTCTGTAAATGTCTAGGAGTAGAGCGCATAGTAGTCTGAGAAGGAATAGTACGTGGCTGCTATGAAAGTGAACTGTGTGTATGCGTGATAGGGGTGTATTCGTACGCCGATTCTGTTGAAAAAAAAAGTTGTCTTAGTAACGGAAGCCAAAACGAAACGGGGATAAAAAATACCTGAATTTTGTCAATAGTAATCTCGTAGCAACTGTAGTGATAATGATTACACCCTATATCAGCTAGTAGCTATAAGAGTCCGCAAGGCGGTATTGTAGTCTCACTAATCTGTCCATGTAGTCTGTCTGTCTATAGTAATCCGTAGTAGACCTGTAGTAGTCTACGTAGTAAATCCGTAGTAGTCTGTAGTTGTAGCAACCTCATGTAATCCGTAAAAGTCGAGTAGTCATATAGTAGCCTAAACCTATTGATGTTACATTGAGCTGGGTGAATGGAATATGAATGACAGTCATCCAATATGCTGTAATAGAAATAAGTAATCCGTCATAGTAATCCGTAGTAGTCAAATAGTAATCCTAGTCATCATGTAACGGCACCGTCCATGGTCAATCCGTACGGCAGTCTGCCACTGGTCTATAATAATCCGTAGTAGACCGCCACTAGTCAATAATAAAACGGCACCGACCGCCACTGGTCTATAATAATCTGTTAGTCATCTGTAGTTAACTATAGTAGTCATGTAGTCATCTGTAGTCAGTTTGTAGTAGTCTAGAGTCGTCTGGTGTAGTCTGTATTAGTCTGTATAGTCTGAATCAGTCTGTAGTAGTATAAGTAGTCTATAGTAGTCTATAGTAGTCTGTAGTAGTCTATGATAGTCTGTAGGAGTCTATAGCAGTCTGTAGTAATCTGTAGTAGTCTGTAGTTCTCTGTAGTAATCTGTAGTAGTCTGTAGTAGTCTATGATAGTCTGTAGTAGTCTGTATCAGTCTGTAGTGATCTGATAGTAGTCTGTAGTAATCTATAGTAGTCTGTAGTAGTCTATAGTAATCCGTAGTAGTTTGTAGTAGTCTATAGTAATCCGTAGTAGTCTATAGTAGTCTATAGTAATCCGTAGTAGTCTATAGTAGTTTATAGTAATCCGTAGTAGTCTGTAGTAGTCTATAGTGATCCGTAGTAGTCTGTAGTAGTCTATAGTATAGTAGTCTGTAGTAGTCTGTAGTAGTCTATAGTAGTCTGTAGTAGTCTATAGTAGTCTATAGTATCCGTAGTAGTCTGTAGTAGTCTATAGTAATCCGTAGTAGTCTGTAGTAGTCTATAGTGATCCGTAGTAGTCTGTGGTTGTCTATAGTAGTCTGTAGTGGTCTATAGTAGTCTATAGTAGTCTGTTAGTAGTCTATAGTAGTCTATAGTAATCCGTAGTAGTCTGTAGAAGATTGTAGTAGTACAGTCGTGGTCAAACGTTTTCAGAATGTCACAAAGTTCGCTGCTTCAGTGTTATGGGATATTTTTGTCAGATGTTACTAGGGTATACTGAAGTTAATTACAAGCATTCCATAAGTGTCAAAGGCTTTTATTGACAATTACATTACGTTTATGCAAAGAGTTTACAGTGTAGTTCTCCTGTAGCTCAGTTGGTAGAGCAGGGTGCTTGCAACGCCAGGGTTGTGGGTTCGATTCCCATGGGGGGCCAGTATGAAAATGTATGCACTAACTAACTGTAAGTCGCTCTGGATAAGAGCGTCTGCTAAATGACTAAAATGTAAAATATGTTGACCCTTCTTTTTCAAGACCTCTGCAATCCACCTTGGCATGCTGTCAATTAACTTCTGGGCCACATCCTGACTGATGGCAGCCCATTCTCGCATAATCAATGCTTGGAGTTTGTCAGAATTTGTGGGTTTTGGTTTGTCCACCCGCGTCTTGAGGATCGACCACAAGTTCTCAATGGGATTAAGGTCTGGGGAGTTTCCTGGCCATGGACCCAAAATGTCGATGTTTTGTTCCCGAGCCACTTAGTTTATCACTTTGCCTTATGGCAAGGTGCTCCATCATGCTGGAAAAGGAATTGTTCGTCACCAAACTGTTCTTGGATGGTTGGGAGAAGTTGCTCTCGGAGGATGTGTTGGTACCATTCTTTATTCATGGCTGTGTTCTTAGGCAAAATTGTGAGTGAGCCCACTCCCTTGGCTGAGAAGCAACCCCACACATGAATGGTCTCAGGATGCTTTACTGTTGGCATGACACAGGACTGATGGCAGCGCTCACCTTGTCTTCTACGGACAAGGTGTTTTCCGGATGCCCCAAACTATCGGAAAGGGGATTCATCAGAGAAAATGACTTTACCCCAGTCCTCAGCAGTCCAATCCCTGTACCTTTTGCAGAATATCAGTCTGTCCCTGATGTTTTTCCTGGAGAGAAGTGGCTTCTTTGCTGCCCTTCTTGACACCAGGACATCCTCCAAAAGTATTTGCCTCACCGTGCGTGCAGATGCACTCACACCTGCCTGCTGCCATTCCTGAGCAAGCTCTGCATTGGTGGTGCCCCAATCCCGCAGCTGAATCAACTTTAGGAGACAGTCCTGGCGCTTGCTGGACTTTCTTGGGCGCCCTGACACCTTCTTCACAACAATTGAACCTCTCTCCTTGAAGTTCTTGATGATCCGATAAATGGTTGATTTAGGTGCAATCTTACTAGCAGCAATATCCTTGCCTGTGAAGCCTTTTTGTGCAAAGCAATGATGACGGCACGTGTTTCCTTGCAGGTAACCATGGTTAACAGAGGAAGAACAATGATTTCAAGCACCACCCTCCTTTTAAAGCTTCCAGTCTGTTATTCTAACTCAATCAGCATGACAGAGTGATCTCCAGCCTTGTCCTCGTCAACACTCTCACCTGTGTTAACGAGAGAATCACTGACATAATGGCAGCTGGTCCTTTTGTGGCAGGGCTGAAATGCAGTGGAAATGTTTTTTTGGGGATTAAGTTAATTGTCATGGCAAAGAGGGACTTTGCAATTAATTGCAATTCATCTGATCACTCTTCATGACATTCTGGAGTGTATGCAAATTGCCAGCATCAAAACTGGGGCAGCAGACTTTGTGAAAATTAGTATTTGTGTCATTCTCAAAACTTTTGACCATGACTGTACGTAGTAGTCTATAACAGGTTTTCCCAAACTCGGTCCTTGTGCATGTTTTGGTTTTTGCCCAGTACTACACATCTGATTCAAATAACCAACTCATCATCAAGCTTTTATTAGGAATTTTTTTGAACATTTTATTTTTTATTTATTTTTCTCCCCAATTTCGTGGTATCCAATTGGTAGTTACAGTCTTGTCCCATCGCTGCAACTCCCGTACGGACACGGGAGAGGCGAAGGTCGTGAGTGCTCTGAAACACAACCCAACCGAGCCGCACTGCTTCTTGACACAACAATGTGTCGGAGGAGGAAACACCTGGCGACCGTGTCAGCGTGCACTGCGCCCGGACCGCCACAGGAGGCGCTAACCTGGACGACACTGGGCCAATTGTGCTCTGTCCCATGGGTCTGTATTAGTCTGTAGTAGTCTGCTGTAGTCTAAGTAGTAATTCAGTCTAATTCAGTGATGTTAGATTAGTTTGATGTAGTAGTCTGAGTCTGATTAGGTCTGTAGTAGTTTATAGTAGTCTGTTGTAGTCTGTGATTATAGTCTGTAGTAGTGGTCTATCGTAGTTTGTATAGAAGTCTATAGAAGTCTGTTGTAGTCTGTAGTAGTCTTTAGTATAGCGGTAGAAGTTTGATTAGGTCTGTAGTGGTCTATAGTAGTTTGTAGTCAGAGGAGGAATAGAATTTCATAAAAATTGTGAAAAAGTAGTCTGTAGTAGTCTACGATCCAGTCTGATCGAGTATCGTCTATTCCTATGATCCAACTGTCTATGGACAACATATAGTAGTCTTTAGTAATAATCTATAGTAGTCTTTAGTATCGATCTGATTCTGTCTGTAGTAGTCTATAGACTCGATTGTTGTAGTCTGAGAAGCCGACGAGCGAGAAATTATCAAGCCACCATTCTGTCCTTTACAAGTCTATAGTAGGAGTCTTAACAGTGGAGGCTCCTCAGAGGAGGCTAAAAAGGTTAGAATCGAGTCACTGAATCGTTTCGTATAAAAATATTTAAATATCGACACAAACGAACATACAAATGAAAAAAGAATTACATCCTACTTTTTAGATAAAACTATACTAAATATATTCACGTCACCAAATAATTGATTAAAACACACTGTTTTGCAATGAAGGTCTACAGTAGCCTCAACCGCACTCTGTAGGGTAGCACCATTGTGTAGCCGGAGGACAGCTAGCTTCCGTCCTCCTCTTGGTACATTGACTTCAATACAAAACCTAGGAGGCTCTTGGTTCTCACCCCCTTTCATAGACTTACACAGTAATTATGACAACTTCCGGAGGAAATCCTCCAGCCTATCAGAGCTCTTGCAGCATGTTGTCCACCCAATCAAAGGATCAGATAATTAATTTAGTACTGAAAGCATAAGCTACAGCTTGCTAACACTGCAGTGTATAAAATGTGGTGAGTAGTTGACTCAAAGAGAAAGAAAGACAATAGTTGAACAGTTTTCAACAAATTATTTTCTTCAAAAATGAAGGAGAAG
>CM072220.1:4433130-4450630 GCA_036851935.1 Coregonus suidteri
AGGTGCATCCTGTTTCCATTGATCATCCTTGAGATGTTTCTACAACTTGATTGGAGTCCACCTGGGGTAAATTCAATTGATTGGACATGATTTGGAAAGGCACACATCTGTCTATATAAAAGGTCCCACAGTTTACAGTGCATGTCAGAACAAAAACCAAGCCATGAGGTCAAAGGAATTGTCCGTAGGGCTCCGAGACAGGATTGTGTCGAGGCACAGATCTGGGGAAGGGTACCAAAATAATTCTGCAGCATTGAAGGTCCCCAAGAACACAGTGGCCTCCATCATTCTTAAATGGAAGAAGTTTGGAACCACCAAGACTCTTCCTAGAGCTGGCCGCCCGACCAAACTGAGCAATCGGGAGAGAAGGGCCTTGGTCAAGGAGGTGACCAAGAACCTGATGGTCACTCTGACAGAGCTCTAGAGTTCCTCTGTGGAGATGGGAGAACCTTCCAGAAGGACAACCATCTCTGCAGCACTCCACCAATCAGGCCTTTATGATAGTGTGGCCAGACGAAAGCCACTCCTCAGTAAAAGGCACATGACAGCCCACTTGGAGTTTGCCAAAAGGCATCTAAAGGACTCTCAGACCATGAGAAACAAGATTCTCTGGTCTGATGAAACCAAGATTGAACTCTTTGGCCAAGCATCACGTCTGGAGGAAACCTGGCACCATCCCTACGGTGAAGCATGGTGGTGGCAGCATCATGCTGTGGGGATGTTTTTCACCGGCAGGGACTGGGAGACTAGTCAGGATCGAGGCAAAGATGAACGGAGCCAAGTACAGAGAGATCCTTGATGAAAACCTGTTCCAGAGCTCAGGACCTCAGACTGGGGTGAAGGTTCACCTTCCAACAGGACAACGACCCTAAGCACACAGCCAAGACAACGCAGGAGTGGCTTCGGGACAAGTCTCTGAATGTCCTTGAGTGGCCCAGCCAGAGCCCGGACTTGAACCCGATCGAACATCTCTGGAGAGACCTGAAAATAGCTGTGCAGCGACGCTCCCCATCCAACCTGGCAGAGCTTGAGAGGATCTACAGACAAGAATGGGAGAAACTCCCCAAATATCGATGCTGTAATCGCTGCCAAAGGTGCTTCAACAAAGTATTGAGTAAAGGGTCTGAATACTTATGTAAATGTAATATTTCAGTTTTTTATTTGTAATAAATTAGCAAACATTTCTAAAAACCTGTTTTTGCTTTGTCATTATGGGGTATTGTGTGTAGATTTATTATGGAAAAAAAAACAATTTAATCAGTATTCTAGTCATGGTTCATCCTATATAACTACTGCTGTCCACTTCATATGTATATACTGTATTCTAGTCATGGTTCATCCTATATAACTACTGATGTCCACTTCATATGTATATACTGTATTCTAGTCATGGTTCATCCTATATAACTACTGCTGTCCACTTCATATGTATATACTGTATTCTAGTCATGGTTCATCCTATATAACTACTGCTGTCCACTTCATATGTATATACTGTATTCTAGTCATGGTTCATCCTATATAACTACTGCTGTCCACTCCATATGTATATACTGTATTCTAGTCATGGTTCATCATATATATAACTACTGCTGTCCACTCCATATGTATATACTGTATTCTAGTCATGGTTCATCCTATATAACTACTGCTGTCCACTTCATATGTATATACTGTATTCTAGTCATGGTTCATCCTATATAACTACTGCTGTCCACTTCATATGTATATACTGTATTCCAGTCATGGTTCATCCTATATAACTAATAATAATAATAATAATAATAATAATAATAATAATATATTATAATATTATAATATTATTATTATTATTATATAACTACTGCTGTACACACCATTTTCTATTCATATACTGTCCATACTGTCTATACACACCATCATATACATACTAATATATTTAAATTCCGAACTCTGACATTGCTCGTTCTAATATTTCTAAATTTCTTATTTTGGGGATTTGCGTGTATTGTTTTGTATTGTTAGGTATTGCTGCACTGTTGGAGCTAAGAACATAAGCATTTCGCTACACCCGCGATAACATCTGCAAAATATGTGTACGCGACCAATAAAATGTGATTTGATTTTGACACACACTCAATAAATATATTTTGCTGTGCTGCACTGGCTCAATGGGACCCCCTGGTGGTTTCATTGGTTACATTTCAACCTTATAGAACGAGTCCCATTGATTTTTGCTTGAAACTAAAACATGATTGATATACAAAGACTATACGACATCATATTTGACCTTATATTGATATCGAGGTATCCATTTATTTATTTTTATTATTTCGTGAAAATTGATTTTGTATTTATTTCTATTTTCCACATGAAGTTTTCGACGCACATTCCGGCCCAACAGGCGGCGCTGTTGAAGAAGAGGTTCTACAGGCTTGTGTCGAGGCAAAGCTTCACCAAGCGGTGGCGTTTCGACCAATGAGAGAGCGTTGTGTCGTTTGAAGAGATTCTACAGCAGGGTTCTTCAATTCCGGTCCAGGAGGGCCGAAACACTTCTGTTTTTTTTCTTCTTCTACCTGGTAGTTAATTGCACTCACCTGGTGTCCCGGGTCTGAATTAGCCCCTGATTAGAAGGAGAGGATGATAAACAGAGGTGTTTCAGCCCTCCAGGACCGGAGTAGGATGATGGCTAAACAGAGGTGTTTCGGACCTCAGGACCGCTAGAGGATGATAAACAGAGGTGTTTCGGCCCTCCAGGACCGGAGAGGATGATAAACTAAGGTGCATTTCGGCCCTCCAGGACCGGAATTGAAGAACCCTGTTCTACAGGCTTGTGTTGGGATGTAGTTCAGTTGGTAGAGCATGGCGTTTGATTCCCACGGGGGGCCAGCATGAAAAAAATTTTTTTATAATAATAATAAAAATGTATGCACTAACTGTAAGTCGCTCTGGATAAGAGCGTCTGCTAAATGACTAAAAAATGTAAAAAAAAAAATGTGTTGAGGCAAAGCTCACCAGCGGTGGCGTTTCGACCAATGAGAGAGCGGTGTGGCGTTTCGACCAATGAGAGAGCGGTGTGTCGTTTCGACCAATGAGAGAGCGTTGTGTCGTTTGAACGGGGAGCGGGAGCGGAAGTCTATCGTGAGCTGTCCCGGCTGTTGTTGAAAACGGAATAAAGACTGTTTTATATTTCATCCCGTAACTAAATCAACTAGCTAAAAAAATGCTTTAGATGATTAAAAAAAAAGTGTGATAACGGACACAGACGGAGTTAATGTTTTGAGTTCGGTGAGTATGTTGTTGTGCTGGCTAGCTAGCTCCTAGTCTCGCAATGGATTTCGTGACAGTCAGATTTTGGACGCTAACCTAGCTAGCTATCACGACAGTAAACGGTTGAAAATAAACATTGTACTGTGTGTCAACAACACACAAAAAAGTCGATTATATCGACGTATCTAGGGAGAGACTATTTCCGGTATAGTTAAGCTGGCTAGCCATAGTAAAAGCAAATCACTGAATATTATAATAATAATAATATGCCATTTAGCAGACGCTTTTATCCAAAGCGACTTACAGTCATGTGTGCATACATTTTTTACGTATGGGTGGTCCCGGGGATCGAACCCACTACCCTGGCGTTACAAGCGCCATGCTCTACCAATTGAGCTAAAGAGGCACTTAGTTTTTTTCCATATGTTTTTCCCCTGTCGCTAGCTAAATTAATCGAGAAAAATTGAAGGATACCAGATAAGTTAAGTAACATTAGTCCTAATATGTGAACTGTCCCAGTGTGTCAACTGGGGCGTATTCATTACGCCAATTCTGTTGTAAAACGTTTCTTAAACGGAAGCATACGGAACGAAACAGGGAGGGACCTACCTGAATTTGTCCAATAGAAACCCTTGCTTCCGTTTTGGTTCTTTAAACGGTATAAGTAATGAATACGCCCCTGTCACCATTATTTGTCATTTGACAGTCGGTTCTGACCTTCTTGTTGGTGAAACTGACCCCGGTAAAAAGACTAAAGATGAACCGACCAGGCCGACCGTTGTTCATGAAGACATACGGCAAACAGAACCGGAAGTTGGAGGCCTGGATCTCCCCTGACAACCGGAAACAGGTTTTCGCCAGCACCTCTTCCTCTGACCTCTCCGTCGCCGAGCCCTCCAGCCCCAAACCCCCGGCCAAGAGGTAAGAATGACCCGTCCTGAAGAGCTAGTGATCTGGGTGTGCAGGCTTTTCCTCCATTACTGCTCACCAGGCCAGGGCCTAGATAGATTAGATAGCTGGATCAGGTGTGTTGGAGCAGTGACGGGTCTAGTTTCTCCTGGATTTACTTCTGAAACGACTAGTAGAGCCTAAATGTGTGCAGCGGTGATTGGGAATTCAAGCTCTCTGTGTGGTTTTCTGGTCACTTTGCTCTGACTGACCAGTAGTCGTCTTCTCTGCTCTGCTCTCTCTCTCTCTCTCTCTGTCTCACCATCTCAACTGTGACCTCGACCTCATTTCTGCTGCACTGATATGAAAACATCCTCTTCCTCTCCTCCCGGCCCCCCCTTCCCCTGTTCCAGAGGGAGAAAGAGAAGTACAGCGGATGGCAGTAGAGCGACGCGGCCAGCTAATACCAAAACCCTGTCCTGGACAGCAGATGGCAGTAGAGCGACGCTGCCAGCTAAGACCAAAGCCCTGTCCCGGACAGCAGATGGCAGTAGAGCGACGCGGCCAGCCAAGACCAAAGCCCTGTCCTGTCTGAGAGAGACGGACAGTGATGAAGAGAACGTCTTCATCGTCCCTCTTCCTCACACCCAACCCCAGCAGCAGAGCTGCAACACAGCCAGGTCAGACTGGTGTCATTTACCTTTTGGTCTTCAAATGGGGGTTTATCTGACCTGTCTTAGTCTGAATCTATCTGGTGTGTGTGTGTGTGTGTGTTTGTCAGGAAGCCAGTGTTGAGGTGTGCTGGTCGGAAGGCCCAGCGTGTCGTGAGCACCAGTGAGAGTGATGGAGAGACGGCGACCTCCAGGCAACAGAATCCCAAACGCCCCAAACACACCACCGCTAGAGCCAAGACACGCACACAGTCAGACGGCAATCTGTTCTAATCTATCAGTCAATCGATCAGGTTTCATTAGGTTCACTGTACAACAGAGTGTCTCTGACTATCTACTTGACAGAGAGTTGGACATTTCTACAATGATATTCTTAGAGCTCAATGTATTCCAGAATGGATGGAACTTTTTATATAGAGGTCTGGTGTTAGCATGTTAATCATGTCTCTCTCCCCTGTCAGTCCCTCTCCAGTGTTGGCTCCAGGGAGGTTTGTGACCCATCGTAAGGGAGCAGAAACCGCCAAACACAAAGCCCCCAAGAGGAAACTCAGCGTAAGGTTCCACTCCACTCCACCCTACCTTCCTTCTCCAAGGCCCCGTTCCACTCCACCCTACCTTCCTTCTCCAAGGCCCCGTTCCACTCCACCCTACCTTCCTTCTCCAAGGCCCCGTTCCACTCCACTCCACCCTACCTTCCTTCTCCAAGGCCCCGTTCCACTCCACTCCACCCTACCTTCCTTCTCCAAGGCCCCGTTCCACTCCACTCCACCCTACCTTCCTTCTCCAAGGCCCCGTTCCACTCCACTCCACCCTACCTTCCTTCTCCAAGGCCCCGTTCCACTCCACTCCACCCTACCTTCCTTCTCCAAGGCCCTGTTCCACTCCACCCTACCTTCCTTCTCGTTCCACTCCACTCCACCCCCGTTCCTTCTCCAGGCCCCTCCATCCACCTACCTTCCTTCTCCAAGGCCCCGTTTCCACTCCACCTACCTTCCTTCTCCAACCCCGTTCCACTTCTCCAAGGCCCCGTTCCAATCCACTCCACCCCACCTTCCTTCTCCAAGGCCCCGTTCCAATCCACACCACCTACCCTTCTCCATAGTGGCTCTGCTGTCCCCAGGCCCCGTTCCAATCCACACCACCTACCTTCTCCATAGTGGCTCTGGTGTCCCCAGGCCCCGTTCCAATCCACACCACCTACCCTTCTCCATAGTGGCTCTGCTGTCCCCAGGCCCCGTTCCAATCCACACCACCTACCCTTCTCCATAGTGGCTCTGGTGTCCCCAGGCCCCGTTCCAATCCACACCACCTACCCTTCTCCATAGTGGCTCTGCTGTCCCCAGGCCCCGTTCCAATCCACACCACCTACCCTTCTCCATAGTGGCTCTGCTGTCCCCAGGCCCCGTTCCAATCCACACCACCTACCCTTCTCCATAGTGGCTCTGGTGTCCCCAGGCCCCGTTCCAATCCACACCACCTACCCTTCTCCATAGTGGCTCTGCTGTCCCCAGGCCCCGTTCCAATCCACACCACCTACCCTTCTCCATAGTGGCTCTGCTGTCCCCAGGCCCCGTTCCAATCCACACCACCTACCTACCCTTCTCCATAGTGCCCCTCTGGTGTCCCCAGGCCCCGTTCCCCAGGCCCCAATCCACCACCACCTACCCTTCTCCATAGTGGCTCTGGTGTCCCCAGGCCCTGTTCCAATCCACACCACCTACCCTTCTCCATAGTGGCTCTGGTGTCCCCAGGCCCCGTTCCAATCCACACCACCTACCCTTCTCCATAGTGGCTCTGCTGTCCCCAGGCCCCGTTCCAATCCACACCACCACATGGTCCCTTAAGCAAGGCACTTAACCCTAATTGCTCCTGTAAGTCGCTCTGGATAAGAGCGTCTGCTAAATGACTAAAATGTAAATGTAAAAATGTCCCCTGAGAGATCCTAACCCCTGTGTCTCTCTCTCTGTCTGTCTGTGTGGTCTCTCTCTGTCTGTCTGTGTGGTCTCTGTCTGTCTGTCTGTGTGGTCTCTGTCTGTCTGTCTGTGTGGTCTCTGTCTGTCTGTCTGTCTGTCTGTCTGTGTGGTCTCTGTCTGTCTGTCTGTCTGTGTGGTCTCTGTCTGTCTGTCTGTCTGTCTGTGTGGTCTCTGTCTGTCTGTCTGTCTGTCTGTCTGCGTGGTCTCTGTCTGTCTGTCTGTCTGTCTGTGTGGTCTCTGTCTGTCTGTCTGTCTGTGTGGTCTCTGTCTGTCTGTCTGTGTGGTGTCTGTCTGTGTGGTCTCTGTCTGTCTGTCTGTCTCTGGTCTCTGTCTGTCTGTCTGTCTGTCTGTCTGTGTGGTCTCTCTCTGGTGTCTGTCTGTGTGGTGTCTGTCTGTCTGTGTGGTCTCTGTCTGTCTGTCTGTCTGTCTGTCTGTGGTCTCTGTCTGTCTGTCTGTCTGTCTGCGTGGTCTCTTGTCTTCCCAGGTTCTGCTGGCCCAGCTCAGCCTCAACTCCTCTGATGACTTCGTTCAGCGTGCCTTCCCTCGCCATGCCACACAGGGGCGCCGCCGGGCCCTGGCCAGCGCTGACAGCTCATTGGCTGATCTGGGGAACAGCGGTGTAACCAACAGTAAAGGTTTCCTGAGAGATATCTCTCTGAATGAATCGTCCGATCGCTCCTTGGGACCCTGCCACAGGAAACCTCTCTTCTCCTCCACCCCCAGCTCACGCTCCCTCCCTCCTCCACACCTCCTCCATCCCTCCATCTCTCCCTCCACCAGTGGCATCATCTCTCTGAGCACCACCCAGGAGGAGCTGGATGTTCCAGAGGACCCCCTCCGTCCCTCTCTGTCTGCCTCACTCACAGAGCCCCGTCCTGGGCTACGCCAGCTGTCACCCTTGGGACAGGCATCGAGACAACCAGAGGTAGGAAACTGCGAAGAGCCAACTCGCCGTGGATCAACCAGTCTGAGGAGTAGCAGTAGCCGGAATGGAGGCTCAGTGATCCAAGATGGCGTCGGTGATCAGCTGAGCCTGGATCTGTTCTCTGTGGTTTCCTGTGAGCAGACTGGCCCAGACGGGGCCGGGGAGGAAACTGAGAGCGGCAGCCATTTTGTGTCAGCAACAGTGGGACAGGATTGGCTGGTTGAGGTAGTGAAGGAGAGGTGTCTGACACGCTGCTGTGTCGTACGGCTAGAGAGAGTGGACAAACCTCACGGCGACACCGCGTACTCATCCTGCATCGACCATACACGGTCACACAACAGTGGGGGATCTGTTGACCACACGCGGTCGGTGACTGGTGGTCAGTCCATCGACCACTCGGAGATCTGTGATCCCTCCAGAGACCACACAGGGTCAGTGAATGACGGTCAGTCTGGAGACCACATACTCAACACTGATCAGTCCGATGTCCAGATTCTCCCAGTGAATGATAGTCAGTCTGTAGACCGTGCAGTCAACAGCGGTCAGTCTCTGGACTGTACAGTGTCTATCAGCCGGACCAATGAGGAGCCTGTCAGTCTGGAGGTCAGGGCGAAGCAGAGATGTCTGACCACACACTGTCAGCTACAGCTGCAGAGGCTGACCGTATCCCGACCACACAGAGAGACCAGCCTGACCGTATCCCGACGACACACAGAGAGACCAGCCTGACCGTATCCCGAACCACACGGAGAGACCAGCCTGACCGTATCCCGACCACACGGAGAGACCAGCCTGACCCTGACCGTATCCCGACCACACAGAGAGACCAGCCTGACCGTAACCCAACCCACAGAGAGACCACACCGTAGACCACACAGAGACCAGCCTGACCGTAACCCAACCACACAGAGAGACCAGCCTGACCGTAACCCAACCACACAGAGAGACCAGCCTGACCGTAACCCAACCACACAGAGAGACCAGCCTGACCGTAACCCAACCACAGAGAGAGACCAGCCTGACCGTAACCCAACCACACAGAGAGACCAGCCTGACCGTAACCCGACCACACAGAGAGACCAGCCTGACCGACCAGAGAGACCAGCCTGACCGTATCCCACCACACAGAGAGACCAGCCTGACCGTATCCCAACCACACAGAGAGACCAGCCTGACCGTAACCCAACCACACAGAGAGACTGCCCTCTTCCCTCGACCACACACGGTCAGATAGTGATCAGTGTTTAAAAAGCGACCAGTCCAGTGACCACAACACGCGGTCGGACAGCGGTGCAGCAGATGCACCACGCGCGGTCAGAGAACGTTCCCAAGGAAAAGGACAGCCTTGTCCCTAAAGACAACGTTCCCAAAAGAAGGAAGGCGGGAGGTATTCTCAGAGAGAGCAAGCGGAGGAGTGTGTCTCGGGAGCGTCCCACCACCAGTAGGAAGGCGTGTGTGAGCGGTGTGAGTGGGAGTCGCTGGGGAAGGAGAGACGGGGCTCCCAACAGCAGAGCAGCGCCTCCCCCTGGCCGAGCCGGGGACTGCAGCCTTACTGACCTGCTGTCTGCTCAACAAACACACAAGGTAATGTTTTTATTATGGTTCTGTTATTATATGGTGTGTTGTATATACCAGGTGACCAGTGTGTTAGGTCATAGTGTAGTGTTGGAGATGTTCTATAGTATCATGTTGATAGTATCATGTTGTATATCTATAGTATCATGTTCTATAGTATCATGTGTATATCTATAGTATCATGTTCTATATCTATAGTATCATGTTCTATAGTATCATGTTCTATAGTATCATGTTGTATATCTATAGTATCTATAGTATCATGTTGTATATCTAGTAGTATCATGTTCTATAGTATCATGTTCTATATCTATAGTATCATGTTCTATAGTATCATGTTATACATCTATAGTATCATGTTATATCTATAGTATATCATGTTCTATAGTATCATGTTCTATATCTATAGTATCATGTTCTATAGTATCATGATCTATAGTATCATGTTGTATATCTATAGTATCATGTTCTATATCTATAGTATCATGTTCTATAGTATCATGTTCTATATCTATAGTATCATGTTCTATATCTATAGTATCATGTTTCTATAGTATCATGATCTATCTATAGTATCATGTTCTATATCTATAGTATCATGATCTATATCTATAGTATCATGTTCTATAGTATCATGATCTATATCTATAGTATCATGTTCTATATCTATAGTATCATGTTCTATATCTATAGTATCATGTTCTATATCTATAGTATCATGTTGTATATCTATAGTATCATGTTGTATATCTATAGTATCATGTTCTATATCTATAGTATCATGTTCTATATCTATAGTATCATGTTTCTATAGTATCATGTTGTATATCTATAGTATCATGTTCTATATCTATAGTATCATGTCTATATCTATAGTATCATGTTCTATATCTATAGTATCATGTTCTATAGTATCATGTTGTATATCTATAGTATCATGTTCTATATCTATAGTATCATGTTCTATATCTATAGTATCATGTTCTATATCTATAGTATCATGTTCTATATCTATAGTATCATGTTCTATAGTATCATGTTGTATATCTATAGTATCATGTTCTATAGTATCATGTTCTATAGTATCATGTTGTATATCTATAGTATCATGTTCTATATCTATAGTATCATGTTCTATAGTATCAGTTCTATTCTATATCTATCATGTATCTATAGTATATCTATAGTATCATGTTCATATATCTATAGTATCATGTTCTATATCTATAGTATCATGTTCTATAGTATCATGTTCTATATCTATAGTATCATGTTCTATAGTATCATGTTCTATATCTATAGTATCATGTTCTATAGTATCATGTTCTATATCTATAGTATCATGTTCTATAGTATCATGTTCTATAGTATCATGTTCTATATCTATAGTATCATGTTCTATAGTATCATGTTGTATATCTATAGTATCATGTTCTATAGTATCATGTTCTATATCTATAGTATCATGTTCTATATAGTATCATGTTCCAGGTATCCAGTCTATCAGACAGTATAGTATTATATTATCATGTTCCAGGTATCCAGTCTATCAGACAGTATAGTATTATATTATCATGTTCCAGGTATCCAGTCTATCAGACAGTATAGTATTATATTATCATGTTCCAGGTATCCAGTCTATCAGACAGTATAGTATTATATTATCATGTTCCAGGTATCCAGTCTATCAGACAGTATAGTATTATATTATCATGTTCCAGGTATCCAGTCTATCAGACAGTATAGTATTATATTATCATGTTCCAGGTATCCAGTCTATCAGACAGTATAGTATTATATATTATCATGTTCCAGGTATCCAGTCTATCAGACAGTATAGTATTATATTATCATGTTCCAGGTATCCAGTCTATCAGACAGTATAGTATTATATTATCATGTTCCAGGTATCCAGTCTATCAGACAGTATAGTATTATATTATCATGTTCCAGGTATCCAGTCTATCAGACAGTATAGTATTATATTATCATGTTCCAGGTATCCAGTCTATCAGACGTATATAGTATTATATTATCATGTTCCAGGTATCCAGTCTATCAGACAGTATAGTATTATATTATCATGTTCCAGGTATCCAGTCTATCAGACAGTATAGTATTATATTATCATGTTCCAGGTATCCAGTCTATCAGACAGTATAGTATTATATTATCATGTTCCAGGTATCCAGTCTATCAGACAGTATAGTATTATATTATCATGTTCCAGGTATCCAGTCTATCAGACAGTATAGTATTATATTATCATGTTCCAGGTATCCAGTCTATCAGACAGTATAGTATTATATTATCATGTTCCAGGTATCCAGTCTATCAGACAGTATAGTATTATATTATCATGTTCCAGGTATCCAGTCTATCAGACAGTATAGTATTATATTATCATGTTCCAGGTATCCAGTCTATCAGACAGTATAGTATTATATTATCATGTTCCAGGTATCCAGTCTATCAGACAGTATAGTATTATATTATCATGTTCTATATTATCATGTTCCAGGTATCCAGTCTATCAGACAGTATAGTATTATATTATCATGTTCCAGGTATCCAGTCTATCAGACAGTATAGTATTATATTATCATGTTCCAGGTATCCAGTCTATCAGACAGTATAGTATTATATTATCATGTTCCAGGTATCCAGTCTATCAGACAGTATAGTATTATATTATCATGTTCCAGGTATCCAGTCTATCAGACAGTATAGTATTATATTATCATGTTCCAGGTATCCAGTCTATCAGACAGTATAGTATTATATTATCATGTTCCAGGTATCCAGTCTATCAGACAGTATAGTATTATATTATCATGTTCCAGGTATCCAGTCTATCAGACAGTATAGTATTATATTATCATGTTCCAGGTATCCAGTCTATCAGACAGTATAGTATTATATTATCATATCATGTTCCAGGTATCCAGTCTATCAGACAGTATAGTATTATATTATCATGTTCCAGGTATCCAGTCTATCAGACAGTATAGTATTATATTATCATGTTCCAGGTATCCAGTCTATCAGACAGTATAGTATTATATTATCATGTTCCAGGTATCCAGTCTATCAGACAGTATAGTATTATATTATCATGTTCCAGGTATCCAGTCTATCAGACAGTATAGTATTATATTATCATGTTCCAGGTATCCAGTCTATCAGACAGTATAGTATTATATTATCATGTTCCAGGTATCCAGTCTATCAGACAGTATAGTATTATATTATCATGTTCCAGGTATCCAGTCTATCAGACAGTATAGTATTATAATGTTCTATATGTCATGTTCCAGGTATCCAGTCTATCAGACAGTATAGTATTATATTATCATGTTCCAGGTTATCCAGTCTATCAGACAGTATAGTATTATATTATCATGTTCCAGGTATCCAGTCTATCAGACAGTATAGTATTATATTATCATGTTCCAGGTATCCAGTCTATCAGACAGTATAGTATTATATTATCATGTTCCAGGTATCCAGTCTATCAGACAGTATAGTATTATATTATCATGTTCCAGGTATCCAGTCTATCAGACAGTATAGTATTATATTATCATGTTCCAGGTATCCAGTCTATCAGACAGTATAGTATTATATTATCATGTTCCAGGTATCCAGTCTATCAGACAGTATAGTATTATATTATCATGTTCCAGGTATCCAGTCTATCAGACAGTATAGTATTATATTATCATGTTCCAGGTATCCAGTCTATCAGACAGTATAGTATTATATTATCATGTTCCAGGTATCCAGTCTATCAGACAGTATAGTATTATATTATCATGTTCCAGGTATCCAGTCTATCAGACAGTATAGTATTATATTATCATGTTCCAGGTATCCAGTCTATCAGACAGTATAGTATTATATTATCATGTTCCAGGTATCCAGTCTATCAGACAGTATAGTATTATATTATCATGTTCCAGGTATCCAGTCTATCAGACAGTATAGTATTATATTATCATGTTCCAGGTATCCAGTCTATCAGACAGTATAGTATTATATTATCATGTTCCAGGTATCCAGTCTATCAGACAGTATAGTATTATATTATCATGTTCCAGGTATCCAGTCTATCAGACAGTATAGTATTATATTATATTATCTATGTCATGTTCCAGGTATCCAGTCTATCAGACAGTATAGTATTATATTATCATGTTCCAGGTATCCAGTCTATCAGACAGTATAGTATTATATGTTCATGTCATGTTCCAGGTATCCAGTCTATCAGACAGTATAGTATTATATTATCATGTTCCAGGTATCCAGTCTATCAGACAGTATAGTATTATATTATCATGTTCCAGGTATCCAGTCTATCAGACAGTATAGTATTATATTATCATGTTCCAGGTATCCAGTCTATCAGACAGTATAGTATTATATTATATGTTCTATATTATCATGTTCCAGGTATCCAGTCTATCAGACAGTATAGTATTATATTATCATGTTCCAGGTATCCAGTCTATCAGACAGTATAGTATTATATTATATGTCAGACAGTATAGTATTATATTATCATGTTCCAGGTATCCAGTCTATCAGACAGTATAGTATTATATTATCATGTTCTATATGTCATGTTCCAGGTATCCAGTCTATCAGACAGTATAGTATTATATTATCATGTTCCAGGTATCCAGTCTATCAGACAGTATAGTATTATATTATCATGTTCCAGGTATCCAGTCTATCAGACAGTATAGTATTATATTATCATGTTCCAGGTATCCAGTCTATCAGACAGTATAGTATTATATTATCATGTTCCAGGTATCCAGTCTATCAGACAGTATAGTATTATATATTATGTCATATATGTCCAGGTATCCAGTCTATCAGACAGTATATTATTATATTATATGTTCTATATTATCATGTTCCAGGTATCCAGTCTATCAGACAGTATAGTATTATATTATCATGTTTCCAGGTATCCAGTCTATCAGACAGTATAGTGTATTATAATGTTCTATATGTCATGTTCCAGGTATCCAGTCTATCAGACAGTATAGTATTATATTATATGTTCCAGGTATCCAGCCTATCAGACAGTATAGTATATATTATCATGTTCCAGGTATCCAGTCTATCAGACAGTATAGTATTATATTATCATGTTCCAGGTATCCAGTCTATCAGACAGTATAGTATTATATTATCATGTTCCAGGTATCCAGTCTATCAGACAGTATATTATATTATCATGTTCCAGGTATCCAGTCTATCAGACAGTATAGTATTATATTATCATGTTCCAGTATCCAGTCTATCAGACAGTATAGTATTATATTATCATGTTCCAGGTATCCAGTCTATCAGACAGTATTATAGTATGTATATATGTCATGTTTATCCAGTCTATAGTATAGTATTATATTATCATGTTCCAGGTATCCAGTCTATCAGACAGTATAGTACTATATTATCATGTTCCAGGTATCCAGTCTATCAGACAGTATTATATTATATTATCATGTTCCAGGTATCCAGTCTATCAGACAGTATATATTATCATGTTCCAGTACAGTCTATCAGAGTATAGTATTATATTATCATGTTCCAGGTATCCAGTCTATCAGACAGTATAGTATTATATTATCATGTTCCAGGTATCCAGTCTATCAGACAGTATAGTATTATATTATCATGTTCAGGTATCCAGTCTATCAGACAGTATAGTATTATATTATCATGTTCCAGGTATCCAGTCTATCAGACAGTATAGTTTTATATTATCATGTTCCAGGTATCCAGTCTATCAGACAGTATAGTATTATATTATCATGTTCCAGGTATCCAGTCTATCAGACAGTATAGTATTATATTATCATGTTCCAGGTATCCAGTCTATCAGACAGTATAGTATTATATTATAATGTTCCAGGTATCCAGTCTATCAGACAGTATAGTATTATATTATCATGTTCCAGGTATCCAGTCTATCAGACAGACAGTATAGTATTATATTATGTTCATGTTCCAGGTATCCAGTCTATCAGACAGTATAGTATTATATTATCATGTTCCAGGTATCCAGTCTATCAGACAGTATAGTATTATATTATCATGTTCCAGGTATCCAGTCTATCAGACAGTATAGTATTATATTATCATGTTCCAGGTATCCAGTCTATCAGACAGTATAGTATTATATTATCATGTTCCAGGTATCCAGTCTATCAGACAGTATGGTATTATATTATAATTATATATGTCATGTTCCAGGTATCCAGTCTATCAGACAGTATAGTATTATATTATAATGTTCTATATTGTCATGTTCCAGGTATCCAGTCTATCAGACAGTATAGTATTATATTATCATGTTCCAGGTATCCAGTCTATCAGACAGTATTATATTATAATGTTCTATATGTCATGTTCCAGGTATCCAGTATCAGACAGTATAGTATTATTATCATGTTCCAGGTATCCAGTCTATCAGACAGTATAGTATTATATTATCATCATGTTCCAGGTATCCAGTCTATCAGACAGTATAGTATTATATTATCATGTTCCAGGTATCCAGTCTATCAGACAGTATAGTATTATATTATCATGTTCCAGGTATCCAGTCTATCAGACAGTATAGTATTATATTATCATGTTCCAGGTATCCAGTCTATCAGACAGTATAGTATTATATTATCATGTTCCAGGTATCCAGTCTATCAGACAGTATAGTATTATATTATCATGTTCCAGGTATCCAGTCTATCAGACAGTATTATATTATAATGTTCTATATGTCATGTTCCAGGTATCCAGTCTATCAGACAGTATAGTATTATATTTATCATGTTCCATCCAGTCTATCAGACAGTATAGTTCATATCATGTTCCAGGTATCCAGTCTATCAGACAGTATAGTATTATATTATCATGTTCCAGGTATCCAGTCTATCAGACAGTATAGTATTATATTATCATGTTATCCAGTCTATCAGACAGGATAGTATTATATTATCATGTTCCAGGTATCCAGTCTATCAGACAGTATAGTATTATATTATCATGTTCCAGGTATCCAGTCTATCAGACAGTATAGTATTATATTATCATGTTCCAGGTATCCAGTCTATCAGACAGTATAGTATTATATTATCATGTTCCAGGTATCCAGTCTATCAGACAGTATAGTATTATATTATCATGTTCCAGGTATCCAGTCTATCAGACAGTATAGTATTATATTATCATGTTCCAGGTATCCAGTCTATCAGACAGTATAGTATTATATTATCATGTTTCCAGGTATCCAGTCTATCAGACAGTATAGTATTATATTATAAGTTTGTTGTCATGTTCCAGGTATCCAGTCTATCAGACAGTATAGTATTATATTATCATGTTCCAGGTATCCAGTCTATCAGACAGTATTTATATATATGTTCTATATGTCATGTTCCAGGTATCCAGTCTATCAGACAGTATAGTATATTATATTATCATGTTCCAGGTATCCAGTCTATCAGACAGTATAGTATTATATTATCATGTTCCAGGTATCCAGTCTATCAGACAGTATAGTATTATATTATCATGTTCCAGGTATCCAGTCTATCAGACAGTATAGTATTATATTATCATGTTCCAGGTATCCAGTCTATCAGACAGGATAGTGTATTATCATGTTCCAGGTATCCAGTCTATCAGACAGTATAGTATTATATATATCATGTTCCAGGTATCCAGTCTATCAGACAGTATAGTATTATATTATCATGTTCCAGGTATCCAGTCTATCAGACATTATTATTATATCATGTTCCAGGTATCCAGTCTATCAGACAGTATAGTAGTATATATTATATTATCATGTTCCAGGTATCCAGTCTATCAGACAGTATATATTATTATATTATCATGTCATGTTCCAGGTATCCAGTCTATCAGACAGTATAGTATTATATTATCATGTTCCAGGTATCCAGTCTATCAGACAGTATAGTATTATATTATCATGTTCCAGGTATCCAGTCTATCAGACAGTATAGTATTATATTATCATGTTCCAGGTATCCAGTCTATCAGACAGTATAGTATTATATTATATCATGTTCCAGGTATCCAGTCTATCAGACAGTATAGTATTTATATTATCATGTTCCAGGTATCCAGTCTATCAGACAGTATAGTATTATATTATCATGTTCCAGGTATCCAGTCTA
>CM072220.1:4455630-4473130 GCA_036851935.1 Coregonus suidteri
AATCAACTATACGCATTGAGCTTGTCTGATGCTTAAAGCTAACGGGTTGATGAAATAAGACAAATGCCTCAAGAGGGAGCCAGAGATCTAGATAACCAGAAGAAGAAAAATCCTTAACCTGACCCAACTGTTCTCCTCCCGCACCTGCTGGCTTTCTCAGATTCCACATGGAGCCTCCGACCACATTTTTGGATCAAGCAAAAATTGGCTTTTAGTCTAGGCCTCTGCAATGGATTAGTTCACTGAGATGGGCGTAAATATATATATATATATACAGTACCAGTCAAACGTTTGGACATTGATGCCAATTGGACATTTTGCACAGGTTTGACCAGTTGTAAGGAAATGGAAAGCTGTGAAAACGACCCAACGTTGTTTCTGATAAGATTTCAGTTCGGTTTGGATGCATATTTTAATGTGGTTGAAATACTTTTTTTATGATGCTGATAAAGATGGACGCGTCTTACTGCGCTTTCTCTCAAGATGCTGAAAGAAATCATATTTCTCTCCACTCCTGTTCCCGAGTCAAAATTCACATTTGGTGAATCATTTTACTGCAGGAGGTCATATTATATTAGGCTATGTGAGAGGTTACGGACCTATAGTCAGTGTCCAGATGTCAGTTTCCATTTAACCCATCTGAACAGTAGGCTACAGTTCCCTTGACCTGCCACAGGCCTATTTGAAGTCCCCGTCTTGTGACTGTCTAATTTGTATAGAGCCTCACAATCATCACACATAACATAGCAGACACTGCTATCATCCTCTTTTAACACTTTCACCAAATCTTTCCCAAACATTACTTTATTTTCAACTATTCCAGTGTGTGTATTCCAGTGTGTGTATTCCAGTGTGTGTATTCCAGTGTGTGTATTCCAGTGTGTGTGTATCATCCAGTCACTGTCTGTCTGTCAGTCTGTGTCTGTCTGTACTGTCTGTCTGTCTGTCTGTCTGTCTGTCTGTCTGTCTCTCTGTCTGTCTCTCTGTCTCTCTGTCTGTCTCTGTCTCTCTCTCTGTCTCTCTGTCTGTCTGTCTGTCTCAGGGAGCTGAGCAGTCTAAAGGAGAAGCAACACAACCAGACCACTGGCTTCATCGGACTGAAGGAGTAAATACACTGGCTCCTCTCTCTCTCTCTCTCTCTCTCTGTCTCTCTCTCTCTCTCTCTCTCTCTCTCTCTCTCTCTCTCTCTCTCTCTCTCTCTCTCTCTCTCTCTCTCTCTCTCTGTCTCTCTGTCTCTCTGTCTCTCTCTCTCTCTCTCTCTCTCTCTCTCTCTCTCTCTCTCTCTCTGTCTCTGTCTCTCTCTCTCTCTCTCTGTCTCTCTGTCTCTCTGTCTCTGTATCTCAGTCTCTCTCTCTCTCTGTGTCTCTGTCTCTCTCTCTTGTCTCTCTCTGTCTCTCTCTCAGATAATCTGTGTAGAATTGCTAGGTGAATAGGTAGTTGTACTAATGGTAGTGTGTGTGTCCAGTCTCCACTGTGTCCAGGGCTGCTACCCTCCAGGCCTGCTAAAAGCCTGGGACTCCTTCAACACACAGAGAGGATCAGAGAATGACAGACCAGGTGAGAGAGAGACACCTGTACACCTGTCTGTTTCACCTGTCTACCTGTACACCTGTCTACCTTTACACCTGTCTACCTGTACACCTGTCTACCTGTACACCTGTCTACCTGTACACCTGTCTACCTGTACACCTGTCTGTTTCACCTGTCTACCTGTACACCTGTCTACCTGTACTACCTGTCTACCTGTACACCTGTCTACCTTTACACCTGTACACCTGTCTACCTGTACACCTGTCTACCTGTACACCTGTACCTGTTACACCTGTCTACCTGTACACCTGTCTGTTTCACCTGTCTACCTGTACACCTGTCTACCTGTACACCTGTCTGTTTCACCTGTCTACCTGTACACCTGTACACCTGTCTACCTGTACACCTGTCTGTTTCACCTGTCTACCTGTACACCTGTCTACCTGTACACCTGTCTACCTGTACACCTGTCTGTTTCACCTGTCTACCTGTACACCTGTCTACCTGTACACCTGTCTACCTGTACACCTGTCTGTTTCACCTGTCTACCTGTACACCTGTCTACCTGTACACCTGTCTACCTGTACACCTGTCTGTTTCACCTGTCTACCTGTACACCTGTCTGTTTCACCTGTCTACCTGTACACCTGTCTACCTGTACACCTGTCTACCTGTACACCTGTCTACCTGTGTACCTGTACACCTGTCTACCTGTACACCTGTCTGTTTCACCTGTCTACCTGTACACCTGTCTACCTGTCTACCTGTACACCTGTCTACCTGTACACCTGTCTGTTTCACCTGTCTACCTGTACACCTGTCTACCTGTACATACCTGTACACCTGTACACCTGTCTACCTGTACACCTGTCTACCTGTACACCTGTCTACCTGTACACCTGTCTACCTGTACACCTGTCTACCTGTTCACCTGTCTACCTGTACACCTGTCTACCTGTACACCTGTCTACCTGTCTACCTGTCTACCTGTACACCTGTCTACCTGTACTACCTGTCTACCTGTCTACCTGTCAACACCTGTCTACCTGTACACCTGTCTGTTTCACCTGTCTACCTGTACACCTGTCTACCTGTACACCTGTCTACCTGTACACCTGTCTACCTGTACACCTGTCTGTTTCACCTGTCTACCTGTCTACCTGTATACCTGTCTACCTGTCTACCTGTACACCTGTCTACCTGTACACCTGTCTGTTTCACCTGTCTACCTGTACACCTGTCTACCTGTCTACCTGTCTACCTGTACACCTGTCTACCTGTACACCTGTACCTGTACACCTGTACACCTGTACACCTGTCTACCTGTACACCTGTCTACCTACTACCTGTCTACCTGTACACCTGTCTGTCTCACACTGTCTACCTGTCTACCTGTCTACCTGTACACCTGTCTACCTGTCTACCTGTACACCTGTCTACCTGTACACCTGTCTACCTGTACACCTGTCTACCTGTACACCACCTGTTTCTGTCTACCTGTACACCTGTCTACCTGTACACCTGTCTACCTGTACACCTGTCTACCTGTCTACCTGTCTACCTGTACTCCTGTCTACCTGTACACCTGTCTACCTGTCTACCTGTCTACCTGTACACCTGTCTACCTGTCTACCTGTCTACCTGTACACCTGTCTACCTGTACACCTGTCTACCTGTACACCTGTCTACCTGTTCACCTGTCTACCTGTCTACCTGTACACCTGTACACCTGTCTACCTGTACACCTGTCTTCACCTGTCTGTACACCTGTCTACCTGTACACCTGTCTTCACCTGTCTACCTGTCTACCTGTACACCTGTCTACCTGTACACCCTGTCTCACCTGTCTGTACACCTGTCTACCTGTACACCTGTCTACCTGTCTCACCTGTCACCTGTCTCACCTGTCTGTCTCCCTCTAACCCAGGGGTGCCATCCGGCCCGTGGGTAGTTTGAGTAAAAGTAGATTATTCTTTTTTTTGTAGATTATTTTCTCATTATACTTTAATGACTAAAACCAAATCAAAACTGTGTAGAAATGATAATGGACACAGTTTCTTGACTCGCTAATAATCACCTAAATGAAAGCTAGACAGTCGGGGACCATCAGATTCCCAAAGCGATGGATGGAGGACTATATTTAGCAAGTTTTGACGGTGAGGAAATATAACCCATTTTCAGTGCGGTCCTCCGGACCTCGGTGAAGACCGAATGGCATTATGGGGTATTGTGTGTAGATGGGTGAGAATTTTTTAAAATCCATTTTGAATTCTGTCTGTAACAACAAAATATGGAGTCAAGGGGTCTGAATACTTTCTTAAGAAACAAAGATCACAATCACAAATAGTGTGTCACCATTTATTTAGTACGGAGACAAATAGCGAAGGTGTCACAGGCAGTAGTTGAAGTATCTAAATATAGTGTAACCTACCAATCAATGTATATCAAGAGCCATGGAGGGCACAATCTTTCCAATGTTGCAGTCCAGAAATGAGAGATTTACCCTCTACGCCAAAAGGCCTCTGATGGAGACTGTAGAACTGTCATCAACGCTTCAGTATCCCCCTTCTCTCTAGGAGCATTCAGAAAGTATTCAGACCCTTTTACTTTTTCCAAATTTTGTTAATTACAGCCTTATTCTAAAATGGATTAAATTATTTTTTCCCCTCATCAATCTACAAACAATACCGCACAATGACAATGACACACACAAAAAAACAGGTTTTTGAATTGTTTTGCAAATGTATGAAAAACAACTGAAATATTACATTTACATAAGTATTCAGACCCTTTACACAGTACTTTGTTGAAGCACCTTTGGCAGCGATTACAGCATTGAGTCTTCTTGGGTATGACGCTACAAGCTCGACACACCTGTATTAGGGGAGTTTCTCCCATTCTTCTCTGCAGATCCTCTCAAGCTCTGTCAGGTTGGATGGGGAGCGTCGCTGCACAGCTATTTTCAGGTCTCTCCAGAGATGTTCGATCGGGTTTAAGTCCGGGCTCTGGCTGGGGCCACTCAAGGACATTCAGAGACTTGTCCTGAAGCCACTCTTGCGTTGTCTTGGCTGTGTGCTTAGGGTCTTTGTCCTGTTGGAAGGTGAACCTTCGCCCCAGTTTGAGGTCCTGAGCGCTCTGGAGCAGGTTTTCATCAAGGATCTCTCTGTATTTTGCTCCGTTCACCTCAGACCATGAGAACCTCCGTTCTCATGGTCTGAGAGTCCTTTAGGTGCCTTTTGGCAAACTCCAAGCGGGCTGTCGTGCCTTTTACTGAGGAGTGGCTTCCGTCTGGCCACTCTACCATCAAGGGCTGATTGGTGGAGTGCTGCAGAGATGGTTGTCCTTCTGGAAGGTTCTCCCATCTCCACAGAGGAACTCTGGAGCTCTGTCAGAGTGACCATCGGGTTCTTGGTCACCTCCCTGACCAAGGCCCTTCTCCCCCGATTGCTCAGTTTGGCCGGGCGGCCAGCTCTAGGAAGAGTCTTGGTGGTTCCAAACTTCTTCCATTTAAGAATGATGGAGGCCACTGTGTTCTTGGGGACCTTCAATGCTGCAGAAATGTTTTGGTACCCTTCCCCAGATCTGTGCCTCGACACAATCCTTTCTCGGAGCTCTACGGACAATTCCTTCGACCTCATGGTTTGGTTTTTGCTCTGACATGCACTATCAACTCTGAGACCTTATATAGACAGGTGTGTGCTTTTCCAAATCATGTCCAATCAATTGAATTTACCACAGGTGGACTCCAGTCAAGTTGTAGAAACATCTCAAGGATGATCAATGCAAACAGGATGCACCTGAGCTCAATTTCAAGTCTCATTGCAAAGGGTCTGAATACTTATGTAAATAAGGTATTGCTGTTTATTTTAAGTACATTTGCAAAAATGTCTAAACCTGTTTTTGCTTCGTCATTATGGGGTATTGTGTGTAGATTGCTGAGTGGGGGAAAAAATAATTTAATCCATTTTAGAATAAGGCTGTAACGTAACAAAATGTAGAAAAACTCAGGGGGCTGAATACTTTCCGAATGCACCTCATTAAAATGCAAATCAATTTATAACATTTGTGACATGCGTTTTTCTGGATTTTTTTGTCTCTCACTGTTCAAATAAACCTACCATTAAAATTATAGACTGATCATGTCTTTGTCAGTGGGCAAACGTACAAAATCAGCAGGGGATCAAATACTTTTTTCCCCTCACTGTACCTGGGGAAAAATGAGTTTAACCTGCTCTGACCTGTCTGTCTCTAACCTGTCTGTCTCTAACCTGTCTGTCTCTAACCTGTCTGTCTGTCTGTCTCTAACCCGTCTGTCTGTCTGACTCTAACCTGTCTGTCTGTCTCTAACCTGTCTGTCTGTCTCTAACCTGTCTGTCTGTCTCTAACCTGTCTGTCTGACTCTAACCTGTCTGTCTGTCTCTAACCTGTCTGTCTGTCTCTAACCTGTCTGTCTGTCTCTAACCTGTCTGTCTGTCTCTAACCTGTCTCTCTAACCTGTCTGTCTGTCTCTAACCTGTCTGTCTGACTCTAACCTGTCTGTCTGTCTCTAACCTGTCTGTCTGTCTGACTCTAACCTGTCTGTCTCTAACCTGTCTGTCTTGTCTCTAACCTGTCTGCCTGTCTCTAACCTGTCTGTCTCTAACCTGTCTGTCTGACTCGAACCTGTCTGACTCGAACCTGTCTGACTCTAACCTGTCTTGTCTCTAACCTGTCTGTCTGTCTCTAACCTGTCTGTCTGTCTCTAACCTGTCTGTCTCTAACCTGTCTGTCTGTCTCTAACCTGTCTGTCTCTAACCTGTCTGTCTTGTCTCTAACCTGTCTGTCTTGTCTCTAACCTGTCCTGTCTCTCTAACCTGTCTGTCTCTAACCTGTCTGTCTGTCTCTAACTGTCTGTCTGTCTCTAACCTGTCTGTCTTGTCTCTAACCTGTCTGTCTTGTCTCTAACCTGTCTGTCTTGTCTCTAACCTGTCTGTCTTGTCTCTAACCTGTCTGTCTGTCTCTAACCTGTCTGTCTTGTCTCTAACCTGTCTGCCTGTCTCTAACCTGTCTGTCTGACTCAAACCTGTCTGTCTCTAACCTGTCTGCCTGTCTCTAACCTGTCTGTCTCTAACCTGCCTGTCTCTAACCTGTCTGTCTGTCTCTAACCTGTCTGTCTTGTCTCTAACCTGTCTGCCTGTCTCTAACCTGTCTGTCTGTCTCTAACCTGTCTGCCTGTCTCTAACCTGTCTGTCTCTAACCTGTCTGTCTCTAACCTGTCTGCCTGTCTCTAACCTGTCTGTCTGTCTCTAACCTGTCTGACTCTAACCTGCCTGTCTCTAACCTGTCTGTCTGTCTCTAACCTGTCTGTCTGTCTCTAACCTGTCTGCCTGTCTCTAACCTGTCTGTCTGTCTCTAACCTGTCTGTCTTGTCTCTAACCTGTCTGTCTGTCTCTAACCTGTCTGTCTCTAACCTGTCTGTCTCTAACCTGTCTGCCTGTCTCTAACCTGTCTGCCTGTCTCTAACCTGTCTGTCTGTCTCTAACCTCTGTCTGTCTCTAACCTGTCTGCCTGTCTCTAACCTGTCTGTCTGTCTCTAACCTGTCTGTCTCTAACCTGTCTGCCTGTCTCTAACCTGTCTGTCTCTAACCTGTCTGTCTCTAACCTGTCTGTCCTGTCTCTAACCTGTCTGTCTGTCTCTAACCTGTCTGTCTCTCTCTGAACCTGTCTGTCTCTAACCTGTCTGTCTCTAACCTGTCTGTCTCTAACCTGTCTGTCTGTCTCTAACCTGTCTGCCTGTCTCTAACCTGTCTGCCTGTCTCTAACCTGCCTGTCTCTAACCTGTCTGTCTCTCTAACCTGTCTTGTCTCTAACCTGTCTGTCTCTAACCTGTCTGTCTTGTCTCTAACCTGTCTGTCTCTCTAACCTGTCTGTCTCTCTAACCTGTCTTGTCCTAACCTGTAACCTCTCTAACCTCTAACCTGTCTGTCTCTCTAACCTGTCTTGTCTCTAACCTGTCTTGTCTCTAACCTGTCTGTCTGTAACCTGTCTCTCTAACCTGTCTGTCTTGTCTCTAACCTGTCTGTCTCTCTAACCTGTCTGTCTAACCTGTCTGTCTCTAACCTGTCTGTCTTGTCTCTAACCTGTCTGTCTGTCTCTAACCCTGTCTGTCTCTAACCTGTCCTGTCTCTAAACCTGTCTGTCTTCTCTCTGTCTCTGTCTCTGCCTGTCTCTAACCTGTCTGTCTGTCTCTAACCTGTCTGTCTGTCTCTAACCTGTCTGTCTCTAACCTGTCTGTCTGTCTCTAACCTGTCTGTCTCTAACCTGTCTGCCTGTCTCTAACCTGTCTGTCTTGTCTCTAACCTGTCTGTCTCTAACCTGTCTGTCTGTCTCAAACCTGTCTGTCCTGTCTGTACCCTGTCTGTCTCTAACCTGTCTGTCTTGTCTCTAACCTCTCTGTCTGTCTCTAACCTGTCTCTGTCTCTAACCTGTCTGTTTGTCTCTAACCTGTCTGTCTGTCTCTAAACCTGTCTGGTAACTCTTGTCTCTAACCTGTCTGTCTGTCTCTAACCTGTCTGTCTTGTCTCTAACCTGTCTGTCTGTCTCTAACCTGTCTGTCTGTCTCTAACCTGTCTGTCTGTCTCTAACCTGTCTGTCTGTCTCTAACCTGTCTGTCTTGTCTCTAACCTGTCTGTGTCTCTAACCTGTCTGTCTTGTCTCTAACCTGTCTGTCTGTCTCTAACCTGTCTGTCTCTGTCTCTAACCTGTCTGTCTGTCTCTAACCTGTCTGTCTGGTCTCTAACCTGTCTGTCTGTCTTCTCTAACCTGTCTGTCTGACTCAAAACCTGTCTGTCTGACTCAAACCTGTTGTCTGTCTGTCTCTAACCTGTCTGCCTGTCTCTAACCTGTCTGTCTGTAACCTGGTCTAACCTGTCTGTCTGTCTGTCTCTAACCTGTCTGTTCTGTCTCTAACCTGTCTGTTTCTCTCCTGGTAGTTTCTGTCTCTAACAGTGACCTGTCTGTCTCTAACCTGTCAGTGTCTCTAAACCTGTCTGCCTGAGTCTCTCTAACCTGTGACCCGTCTGACAGGAAAACCTGTCTGTCTGACTCAAAACCTGTCTGTCTCAGTGACCTGTCTGAGGAAGGGAGGGAGGAGTTGTCTGTCTGTCTGTCTGTCTCTCTAACCTGAGTTTGGTCAGGTGTCTCTAACCTATCTGTCTCTCTGTGGTCAGATTTCTTCAGTGAGAGAGGCAGCTGTTTCTGAAGACAGGTGCTGGGAGGGAGGAGTTGGAGAAACAGGGAGGCAGTGACCTGAGAGAACAGTACCTGGAGAACAGGACAGGTGAGCAGGGAGGAGTTTTGGAGGAGTTTGCGCAGGGCGGCAGTGACCTGGAGAAACAGGGAAGACAGGTGAGCAGGGGAGGGAGGAGTTTGGAGAACGGAATTACAGTGAGCCTGGAGAACAGGGAAGACAGGTGAGGAAGGGAGGGAGGGAGAGTTTGGAGAACAGGAAGACAGGGTGAGCAGGGGAGGGAGAGAGAGTTTGGAGAACAGGAGACAGGTGAGGCAGGGAGGGAGGGAGGACCTGAGAGAACCAGGAAGACAGGTGAGGAGAGGGGAGGGAGGAGTTTTTTGGAGAACAGGGAGAGTTTGGAGAACAGGTGAGCAGGAGCAGGGAGGGAGGAGTTTGGAGACCAACAGGAAGACAGGTGAGGAGGAGGGGAGTTTGGAGAACAGGAAGACATTAGGTGAGGAAGGGGAGGGGAGGAGTTTGGAGACCAGTGACCTGGAGAACAGGATGACAGGTGAGCAGGGAGGGAGGAGTTTTGGAGAACAGGAAAACAGAAGGTGAGCAGGGGAGGGAGGAGTTTAGAGAACAGGAAGACAGGTGACGAGCAGGGGGGAGGAGTTTGGAGAACAGGAAGACAGGTGAGCAGGGGAGAGGAGGATTTAGGAGACCAGTGACCTGGAGAACAGGAAGGACAGGTGAGGAAGGGAGGGAGGAGTTTTGGAGAACAGGAAGACAGGTGAGGAGGGGAAGGGGAGGAGTTTTGGAGAAACAGGAAGACAGGTGAGCAGGGGAGGGAGGGAGGAGTTTGGAGAACAGGAAGACAGGTGAGCAGGGGAGGGAGGAGTTTGGAGACCAGTGACACCTGAGAACAGGAAGACAGTGAGGAGGGGAGAGAGTAAGAGGAGTTTTGAGAACAGGAAGACATGTGAGCAGGGAGGGAGGAGTTTGGAACAGTGACCTGGAGAACAGGAAGACAGGTGAGGGAGGAGTTTGGAGAACAGGAAGACAGTTGAGGAGGGGAGGGAGGAGTTTTGGAGACCAGGAAGACAGGTGAAGCAGGGGAGGGAGGAGTTTGGAGAACAGTGACCTGGAGAATAGGAAGACAGGGGAGGGAGGAGTTGGGAGAACAGGAAGACAGGTGAGGAGGGGAGGGAGGAGTTGGAGACCAGAAGACAGTGAGCAGGGGAGAGAGGAGTTTGGAGAACAGGAAGACAGGTGAGCAGGGGAGGGAGGAGTTTGGAGAACAGGAAGACAGGTGAGGAGGGGAGGGAGGAGTTTGGAGACCAGTGACCTGGAGAACAGGAAGACCAGGTGGAGCAGGGGAGGGAGAGAGTTTGGAGAACAGGAAGACAGGTGGGAGGGGAGGAGTAGAGTAATTGGAGACCCAGTGACCTGGAGAACAGGAAGACAGGTGAGCAGGGGAGGAGGAGTTTTTGGAGAACAGGAAGACGGTGAGGAGGGAGGGAGGAGTTTGGAGACGCAGTGACCTGGAGAACAGGAAAGACAGAGTGAGCAGGGGAGGAGGAGGTTTGGAGAACAGGAAGACAGGTGAGGAGGGGAGGGAGGCAGTTTGGAGACCAGTGAACCTGGAGAACAGGAGACAGGTGAGAGCAGTGTAGGAGGGAGAGGAGAGGTTTGGAGAACAGGAAGACAGGTGAGCAGGGGAGGGAGGAGTTTGGAGAACAGTGACCTGGAGAACAGGAAGACAGGTGAGCAGGGGAGGGGAGAGTTTGGAGAACCAGTGACCTGGAGAACAGGAAGAACAGGGTGAGGAGGGAGGGAGGAGTTAGGAGGCATTGACCTGGAGAAACAGGAAGGACAGGTGAGGAGAGGGGGAAAGGGAGTTTTGGAGACCAGTGACTGGAGAACAGGAAGACAGGTGAGCAGGGGACGGGAGGGAGTTTGGAGAACAGGACGACAGGTGAGGAGGGGAGGGAGGAGTTTTGGGAGAACCAGTGACCTGGAGAACAGAAGACAGGTGAGGAGGGGAGGGAGGAGTTTGGAGAACAGGAAGAAGTGAGGAGGGAGGGAGGAGGAGTTTGGAGAACAGGAAGACAAGTGAGGAGGGGAGGAGGAGTTTGGAGAACAGGAAGACAGGTGAGCAGGGGAGGGAGGAGTTTTGGAGAACAGGAAGACAGTGTAGGTGAGGGAGGGAGGAGGAGTTTGGAGAACAGGAAGACAGGTGAAGCAGAAGTCAGGAGGGGGAGGGGGTTGGTTCTCTCCTAACTCTACACTGTATTGTGATTGTGAATTAGAGTTTTGGAGCAGTCTTGAGTGATATATATAGTGGGGGAAAAAAGTATTTAGTCAGCACCAATTGTGCAAGTTCTCGCCTCACTTAGAAAAAGATGAGAGAGGCCTGTAATTTTCATCACATAGGTACACGTCACACTACTGACAGACAAAATTAGACAGAAAAAAATCCAGAAATTCACATTGGTAGATTTTTAATGAATTAATTTGCAAATTATGGTGGGAAAAAAAATAAAAGGTATTTGAGTCACCTACAAACAAGCAAGATTTCTGTCTCTCACAGACCTGTACTTCTTCTTTAAGAGGCTCCTCTGTCCTCCACTCGTTACCTGTATTAATGGAACCCATGTTTGAACTGTTATCAGATATAAAAGACACCTGCTTCCACAACCTCAAACAGTCACACTCACCAAACTCCACTATGGCCAAGACCAAAGAGCTGTCCAAAGGGACACCAGGAAACAAAATTGTAGACCTGCACCAGCTGGGAAGACTGAATCTGCAATAGGTAAGCACTTGGTTTGAAAGAAATCAACTGTGGGGCGCAATTATTAGGAAATGGAAGACATACAAGACCACTGATATTCTCCCCGATCTGGCCTCCACACCAAGATCTCACACCACAACCCCGTGGGGTCAAAATGACATCACAACAAAGGACGGTGAGCAAAAAATCCCAGAAACCAGCAACGGGGGGACCTAGTGAATGACCTGCAGAGAGCGTGGGACCAAAAGTAACAAAGGCGGTTCTACCATCAGTACAACACACTACGCCGCCAGAGAGACTCAAAGTAACAAAGCCTCCCTGCAGTGCCAGAACGTGTCAGACTCCCCTGCTTAAAAGCCAGTACATGTCCAGGCCCGTCTGAAGTTTGCTAGAGTGCATTTGGATGATCCAGAAGAGGATTGGGAGAATATCAATATGGTCAGATGAACCCAAAATAGAAAACTTTTTGGTAACAACATCACCTCGTCGTGTTTAGGAGGACAAAGAATGCTGAGTTGCATCCCCAAAGAACAAACCATACCTACTTGTGAAGTAATGGGGGTGGAAACATCATGCTTTTGGGCTGTTTTTCTGCAAAGCGGACCAGGACGACTGATCCGTGTAAAGGAAAGAAATGAATGGGGCCATGTATCGTGAGATTTTGAGTGAAAACCTCCTTCCATCAGCAAGGGCATTGAAGATGAAACGTGGCTGGGTCTTTCCAGCATGACAATGATCCCAAACACACCGCCCGGAAAAAGCAACGAAGGAGTCTGGCTTCGTAAGAGGCATTTCAAGGTCCTGGAGTGGCCTAGCCCGTCTCCAGATCTCAACCCCATAGAAAATCTTTTGGAGGAGTTGAAAGTCCGTGTTGCCCAGCGACAAGCCAACCAAAACACATCACTGCTCTACCTAGAGAGATCTGCATGGAAGAATGGGCATACCAAAAATACCAGCAACAGTGTGTGAAAAACCTTGTGAAGGACTTACAGAAAAACGTTTTTGACCTGTGTCATTGCCAACAAAGGGTATATTAACAAAGTATTGAGAAACTTTTGTTATTGACCAAATACTTATTTTCCACCATAATTTGCAAATAATTCATTAAAAATCCTACAATGTGATTTTCTGGAGAAAAAATTAGTTGACACGTGTACCTATGATGAAAATTACAGGCCTCTCTCATCATTTTTTAAGTGGGAGAAAACTTGCACAATTGGTGGCTGACTAAATACCTTTTTTTCCCCACTGTGTGTATATATATATATATCAATATATAAACTCTCCTCCTCCTCTCTCTCTCCTCCTCATCCCCTCTCTCCTCTCCTCCTCTCCCCTCTCTCTCTGTCCTCCTCTCCCCTCTCTCCTCCTCTCCCTCATCCTGTCCTATATAATAAACGTACTTAAAACTCCCCTCCTCTCTCTCTCTCTACCTCTCCCCTCTCTCTCTCGATCCTGCGGCGCGTCTCCCCTCTCATCTCTCCTCCATCTCCACCCTCCTGTCCTATATATAAAACGTTAACTTTAACTCTCTCCTCCTCTCTCTCTCCTCCTCCTCCCTTCCCCTCTCTCTCTCCTCCTCTCCCCCTCTCTCTCTCCTCCTCCTCTCCCCTCTCTCTATCTCCTCCTCTCAAGCCCTCTCTCTCTCTCACTCCTCTCCAACCCTTCCCCCTCCCCCCTTCTCCCCTTCTCTCCTCCTCTCTCCCTCCATCGCTCTCCTCTCTCCTCCTCCTCTCCACTCTCCCCCCTCTCTCCTCTACATCTAATCCTCACTCTCCAGTCCTCCCTCCCCTCCTCTCCCCTCTCCCCCCCTCGAATCGCCCCTCCCCTCTCCCCACCCTCTCCCCCCATCTCAATCCCCCTCTCCCTCCTACCCCCTCTCTCCCCTCACCCCTACCCCCTCCTCCTCCTCTCCCCCCATTCTCTCCCCTCTCCCCTCAAGTGGAGTCTCCACCATCTCAGCCTCCTCCTCCCTCTCTCCCTCCCCCTCCCCATCCTCCTCGCTCTCCTCTCCCCCCCCTCTCCCTCTCCCCCCCTCCTATCCCTCTCTACTCCCTCTCTCCCCTCCCCCTCCCCTCCTCCCCCTCTCCCCTCACATTCTCCCCCCCTCTCCCTCTCCTCTCCAGCTGGCGTCGTTGATGTAGCTAAGAGTGTCCTATCACCAGGTGACGGCTGCTCTGGCTGTGGCTGAACAGGAGCTCTGCTTCGAACACAGGTCTGTCTGTCTGTCTGACCTGTCTGTCTGTCTGTCCCTGTCTGATCTGTACGTCTGTCTGTCTGTCTGTCTGACCTGTCCTGTCTGACCTGTCTGTCTGACCTGTCTGTCTGACCTGTCTGTCTGTCTGACCGTCTGTCTGTCTGTCTGTCTGTCTCTGTCTGTCTGACCGTCTGTCTGTCTGTCTGTCTGTCTCTGTCTGTCTGACTGTCTGGTAAACAGGTACACACCTAACACAGGTCTGTCTGTCTGTCTGGTAACACAGGTACACACCTAACACAGGTCTGTCTGTCTGTCTGTCTGTCTGGTAACACAGGTACACACCTAACACTGTCTGTCTGTCTGTCTGACCGTCTGTCTCATCTGTCTGTCTGTCTGTCTGTCATGCCTGCCTGCCTGTCTGACTGTCTGGTAACACAAGGTACAACACTAACACAGGTCTGGTCTGTCTGTCTGTCTGTCTGTCTGTCTGTCTCTGTCTGTCTGACTGTCTGGTAACACAGGTACACACCTAACACAGGTCTGTGTCTGTCTGTCTGACTGGTTACACAGGTACAACACACCTACTAACACAGGTCTGTCTGTCTGTCTGTCAGGTCTGGTTAACACAGGTACACACCTAACACTGTCCTGTCTGTCTGTCTGCCTGCCTGCCTGTCTGTCTGTCTGTCTCTGTCTGTCTGACTGTCTGGTAACACAGGTTACACCACCTAACACAAGTCTGTCTGTCTGTCTGTCTGTCTGTCCTGTCCTGTCTGTCTGTCTGTCTGGTAACACACAGGTACAACACCTAACACTGTCTGTCTGTCTGTCTCTTTGTGTGTGTTTAGTGACCTGGTCTCCTTGGGGACCTCCACTGTGTTGGTCCGGTCCACTAAGGAGTGGGGTGGGTGTGTGTTAGTGACCTGGTCTCCTGGGACCTCCACTGTGTTTGGTCCGGTTCACTAAGGAGTGGGTGGGGTGTGATTTAGTGTACCTGGTCTCCTGGGGACCTCCACTGTGTTGGTCCGGTCCACTAAGGAGTGGGTGGGGTGTGTTAGTGACCTGGTCTCCTGGGACCGACTCCCTGTGTTGGTCCGGTCCACTAAGGATTTGGGTGGGGTGTGGTAGTGACCTGGTCTCCTGGGGGCCCACCACTGTATTGGCTCCGGTCCACTCAGGAGTGGGTGGGGGTGTGTTAGTGACCTGGTCTCCTGGGGACCCTCCACTGTGTTGGTCCGGTACCACACTAAGGAGTGGGTGTGTGTGTGTTAGTGACCTGGTCTCCTGGGGACCCTCCCAACTGTGTTGGTCATCGGTCCACTAAGGAGTGGGTGGTGTGTTAGTGACCTGGTCTCCTGGGGAGACCTCCACTGTGTTTTGGTCCGGTCCACTAAGGAGTGCGGGGGGGTGGTGTTAGTGACCTGGTCTCACTGGGGACCTCCACTGTGTTGTGTGTTTAGTGACTAGTCCACTAAGGACCTCCCAACTGTGTGGTCCGGTTAGGAGTTCCCCTAGCTTGGTTGACCTGGTCTCCTGGGGACCTCCCACTGTGTTGGTCCGGTCCACTAAGGAGTGGGTGTGTTAGTTGTGTTAGTGACACTGGTCTCCTGGGGACTAATCCACTGTGTTGGTCCGGTCCACTAAGGAGTGGGTGGGGTGTGTTAGTGACCTGGTCTCCTGGGGGGCCTCCACTGTATTGGTCCGGTCCTGGGGACTAAGGAGTGGGGTGGGTGTGTTAGTGACCTGGTCTCCTGGGGGACCTCCACTGTGTTGGTCCGGTCCACTAAGGAGTGGTGTGGTGTGTTAGTGACCTGGTCTCCTGGGGACCTCCACTGTGTTGGTCCGGTCCACTAAGGAGTGGGTGGGTGTGTTAGTGGACCTGGTCTCCTGGGGACCTCCACTGTGTTGGTCCGGTCCACTAAGGAGTGGGTGGGGTGTGTTAGTGACCTGGTCTCGCTGGGGACCTCCACTGTGTTGGTCCGGTCCACTAAGGAGTGGGTGGGGTGTGTTGTTAGTGGAAAAAAACACATGGGGTGTTAGTGACCACTGGTCCTCTAAGGTAGTGGGTGGGTGGGGTGTGGGACCCTCCACTGTGTTGGTCCGGTCCACACTAAGGAGTGGGTGGGGTGTGTTAGTGACCTGGTCTCCTTTCTCCGGTCCAGGGACCTCCACCCTGGGCAACCAAAAACGTATTGGGTCCGGTCCACTAAGGAGAAGGAGGGGGAGTTTCCTCCTCAATGGAACAACACCATTCCTTAGAGACCAGGGGGTGGTGACCGTAACGCATCATCGACTACTCCCCTCCACCAGGCTCGAGATCGGTCAGTTTTCCACCTCCTCTCCCTCTCTAGATCCTCTCTGTCTGTCTCCTCTCTCTCCGTCTCTACGTGCCTGGTTCTCCTCTCTCCCTCTCTCTGTCTCTCTCTCTCTCTCTCTCTCTCTCTCTCTCTCCTCTCTCCTCCTCTCTCTCTCTCTGTCTCTCTCTCTCTCTCCTCTCTCTCTCTCTCCTCTGTCTGTCTCTCTCTCTCTCTCGCCTCTCTCTCTCTCTCTCTCTCCGTCTCTCTCTCTCCGTCTCTGTCTCTGTCTCTCTCTCTCTGTCTCTCTCTCTCTCTCTCTTTTCATTTTTTATGTAACAAATGCAGTCTCTTTTTAGTTGTAACTTCTCTGTGTGTTGTAGGATGGTCTTACAGTGTCCGTGTGATATCTCAGAGGATGAGGAGTTGTTCCAGGGACAGGGAGACTACCTTTTGACATCTACAGACTCATGAGACAGGAAAACAGGTACGTTTGGTGTGTAGTTTCATGGTGTGTGTGTGGTTATCGTGTGTGTAGTTATTGTGGTGTGTGTGTGGTGTTATCGTGTGTGTAGTCTTATCAAATCAAATCAAATCAAATTGTATTGGTCACATGCGCCGAATACAACAGGTGTGCAGGACATTACAGTGAAATGCTTACTTACAGCCCTAACCACAGTGCATTTATTTTAAACAACAAAAAAGTGTAAGAATAAAACAAAACAACAAAAAAAAGTGTTTGAGAAAAAAGAGCAGAAGTAAAATAAAGTGACAGTAGGGAGTGCTATATATACAGTAAAATAAAGTGACAGTAGGGAGGCTATATATACAGTAAATAAAGTGACAGTAGGGGGAGGCTATATACAGGGGGGTACCGGTGCAGAGTCAATGTGCGGGGGCACCGGCTAGTTGAGGTAGTTGAGGGGTAATATGTACATGTGGGTAGAGTTAAAGTGACTATGCATAAATACTTAACAGAGTAGCAGCAGCGTAAAAAGGATGGGGTGGGGGGCAGTGCAAATAGTCCGGGTAGCCATGATTAGCTGTTCAGGAGTCTTATGGCTTGGGGGTAGAAGCTGTTGAGAAGTCTTTTGGACCTAGACTTGGCACTCCGGTACCGCTTGCCGTGCGGTAGCAGAGAGAACAGTCTATGACAAGGGTGGCTGGAGTCTTTGACAATTTTGAGGGCCTTCCTCTGACACCGCCTGGTATAGAGGTCCTGGATGGCAGGAAGCTTGGCCCCAGTGATGTACTGGGCCGTACGCACTAACCCCTCTATAGTGCCTTGCGGTCGGAGGCCAAGCAGTTGCCATACCAGGCAGTGATGCAACCAGTCAGGATGCTCTCGATGGTGCAGCTGTAGAATTTTTTTGAGGATCTGAGGACCCATGCCAAATCTTTTCAGTCTCCTGAGGGGGAATAGGCTTTGTCGTGCCCTCTTCACGACTGTCTTGGGTGTGTTTGGGACCATG
>CM072220.1:4478130-4505630 GCA_036851935.1 Coregonus suidteri
GGTGTTGGCATGGAGCAGCTCTCAACTGGTGTTGGCATGGAGCAGCTCTCAACTGGTGTTGGCATGGAGCAGCTCTCAACTGGTGTTGGCATGGAGCCGCTCTCAACTGGTGTTGGCATGGAGCCGCTCTCAACTGGTGTTGGCATGGAGCCGCTCTCAACTGGTGTTGGCATGGAGCAGCTCTCAACTGGTGTTGGCATGGAGCAGCTCTCAACTGGTGTTGGCATGGAGCAGCTCTCAACTGGTGTTGGCATGGAGCAGCTCTCAACTGGTGTTGGCATGGAGCAGCTCTCAACTGGTTTTGGCATGGAGCAGCTCTCAACTGGTGTTGGCATGGAGCAGCTCTCAAACTGGTTTTGGCATGGAGCAGCTCTCAACTGGTGTTGGCATGGAGCAGCTCTCAACTGGTGTTGGCATGGAGCAGCTCTCAAACTGGTGTTGGCATGGAGCAGCTCTCAACTGGTGTTGGCATGGAGCAGCTCTCAACTGGTGTTGGCATGGAGCAGCTCTCAAACTGGTGTTGGCATGGAGCAGCTCTCAACTGGTGTTGGCATGGAGCAGCTCTCAACTGGTGTTGGCATGGAGCAGCTCTCAACTGGTGTTGGCATGGAGCAGCTCTCAACTGGTGTTGGCATGGAGCAGCTCTCAACTGGTTTTGGCATGGAGCAGCTCTCAACTGGTGTTGGCATGGAGCAGCTCTCAACTGGTGTTGGCATGGAGCAGCTCTCAACTGGTGTTGGCATGGAGCAGCTCTCAACTGGTGTTGGCATGGAGCCGCTCTCAACTGGTGTTGGCATGGAGCCGCTCTCAACTGGTGTTGGCATGGAGCCGCTCTCAACTGGTGTTGGCATGGAGCCGCTCTCAACTGGTGTTGGCATGGAGCCGCTCTCAACTGGTGTTGGCATGGAGCAGCTCTCAACTGGTGTTGGCATGGAGCAGCTCTCAACTGGTGTTGGCATGGAGCAGCTCTCAACTGGTGTTGGCATGGAGCAGCTCTCAACTGGTGTTGGCATGGAGCAGCTCTCAACTGGTGTTGGCATGGAGCAGCTCACAGAAGACTGCAGGCAGCAAGAGCACGCAGCTCTCAACTGGTGTTGGCATGGAGCAGCTCACAGAAGACTGCAGGCAGCAAGAGCACGCAGCTCTCAACTGGTTTTGGCATGGAGCAGCTCACAGAAGACTGCAGGCAGCAAGAGCACGCAGCTCTCAACTGGTGTTGGCATGGAGCAGCTCACAGAAGACTGACATCGGTAGCCGGTAGGGTAGGAAAGACGTTTCAACTTATATCTGCCAGTAAATGCTAATTAAGGCAACAATGGGTATGCAAACCAGGTATTGAAAAAGTTTAGTCCGAAGTGTTGGTTAGTAGGTTATTTGTGATGTGCAGTAGTCATCATGGGCTCTTTGCATCAGGGGCGTAGACATGGATGGGCCTGGGTGGACAGAGGCCCACCCACTGGGGATCCAGGCCCTGACAGGCCCACCCACTGGGGATCTGGGCCCTGACAGACCCACCCACTGGAGAGCCGGGCCCTGACAGACCCACCCACTGGGGATCCGGGCCCTGACAGACCCACCCACTGGGGATCCGGGCCCTGACAGGCCCACCCACTGGGGAGCCGGGCCCTGACAGGCCCACCCACTGGGGATCCAGGCCCTGACAGACCCACCCACTGGGGAGCCGGGCCCTGACAGGCCCACCCACTGGGGATCCAGGCCCTGACAGGCCCACCCACTGGGGAGCCGGGCCCTGACAGACACACCCACTGGGGAGCCGGGCCCTGACAGGCCCACCCACTGGGGATCCAGGCCCTGACAGACCCACCCACCCTGACAGGCCCACCCACTGGGGATCCAGGCCCTGACAGGCCCCACCCACTGGGGATCCAGGCCCTGACAGGCCCACCCACTGGGGATCCAGGCCCTGACAGGCCCACCCACTGGGGAGCCGGGGCCCTGACAGGCCCACCCACTGGGGAGCCAGACCCTGACAGGCCCACCCACTGGGGGATCCAGGCCCTGACGGGCCCACCCACTGGGGATCCAGGCCCTGACAGGCCCACCCACTGGGGGATCCAGGCCCTGACAGGCCCACCCACCCTGACAGGCCCACCCACTGGGGATCCAGGCCCTGACGGGCCACCACACTGGGGATCCAGGCCCTGACAGGCCCACCCTCCCTGACAGGAGGCCCACCCACTGGGGATCCAGGCCCTGACGGGCCCACCCACTGGGGAGCCAGACCCTGACAGGCCCACCCACTGGGGATCCAGGCCCTGACAGGCCCACCCACTGGGGATCCAGGCCCTGACAGGCCCACCCACTGGGGATCCAGGCCCTGACAGGCCCACCCACCCTGACAGGCCCACCCACTGGGGATCCAGGCCCTGACGGGCCCACCCACTGGGGATCCAGGCCCTGACAGGCCCACCCACCCTGACAGGCCCACCCACTGGGGATCCAGGCCCAGGCCCTGACGGGCCCACCCACTGGGGATCCAGGCCCTGACAGGCCCACCCACCCTGACAGGCCCACACCACTGGGGATCCAGGCCCTGACAGGCCCACCCACTGGGGATCCAGGCCCTGACGGGCCCACCCACTGGGGATCCAGGCCCTGACAGGCCCACCCACCCTGACAGGCCCACCCACTGGGGATCCAGGCCCTGACGGGCCCACCCACTGGGGATCCAGGCCCTGACGGGCCCACCCACTGGGGATCCAGGCCCTGACAGGCCCACCCACCCTGACAGGCCCACCCACTGGGGATCCAGGCCCTGACGGGCCCACCCACTGGGGATCCAGGCCCTGACAGGCCCACCCACCCTGACAGGCCCACCCACTGGGGATCCAGGCCCTGACAGGCCCACCCACCCTGACAGGCCCACCCACTGGGGATCCAGGCCCTGACGGGCCCACCCACTGGGGATCCAGGCCCTGACAGGCCCACCCACCCTGACAGGCCCACCCACTGGGGATCCAGGCCCTGACAGGCCCACCCACTGGGGATCCAGGCCCTGACAGGCCCACCCACCCTGACAGGCCCACCCACTGGGGATCCAGGCCCTGACGGGCCCACCCACTGGGGATCCAGGCCCTGACAGGCCCACCCACCCTGACAGGCCCACCCACTGGGGATCCAGGCCCTGACGGGCCCACCCACTGGGGATCCAGGCCCTGACAGGCCCACCCACCCTGACAGGCCCACCCACTGGGGATCCAGGCCCTGACAGGCCCACCCACTGGGGATCCAGGCCCTGACGGGCCCACCCACTGGGGATCCAGGCCCTGACAGGCCCACCCACCCTGACAGGCCCACCCACTGGGGATCCAGGCCCTGACGGGCCCACCCACTGGGGATCCAGGCCCTGACAGGCCCACCCACTGGGGATCCAGGCCCTGACAGGCCCACCCACCCTGACAGGCCCACCCACTGGGGATCCAGGCCCTGACGGGCCCACCCACTGGGGATCCAGGCCCTGACAGGCCCACCCACCCTGACAGGCCCACCCACTGGGGATCCAGGCCCTGACGGGCCCACCCACTGGGGATCCAGGCCCTGACAGGCCCACCCACTGGGGATCCAGGCCTGACAGGCCCACCCACCCTGACAGGCCACCCACTGGGGATCCAGCCCTGACGGGCCCACCCACTGGGGATCCAGGCCCTGACAGGCCCACCCACCCTGACAGGCCCACCCACTGGGGATCCAGGCCCTGACGGGCCCACCCACTGGGGATCCAGGCCCTGACAGGCCCACCCACCCTGACAGACCCACCCACTGGGGATCCGGGCCCTGACAGGCCCACCCACTGGGGATCCAGGCCCTGACAGGCCCACCCACCCTGACAGGCCCACCCACTGGGGATCCAGGCCCTGACAGACCCACCCACTGGGGAGCCGGGCCCTGACACCCAATCAGACTGATGTGGGTTAAGCATTGTTGTGGACTTAGACCATCTGATTTTTCTATTTTTTTCTTTTTAAAAAAAGTTTAATTTTGAGAGTGAAAATCAGAAACATCTAATAGGGGAAACCTGTTTTTATTTATGTATTTTTTAAAACAGGAAAACAGGATTTTTGGCCTTTCCTTCGCTGGTCGGCCGTCTGGGAACTAGTCGCCACAATTAGAGTATACCCACTTCTCTAGGCACCAAGACACCACTGACCACTACACCACTACACCACTGACCATTACACCACTGACATTACACCACTGACCATTACACCACTGACCATTACACCACTGGCATTACACCACTGACCATTACACACCTGACATTACACCAATGACCATTACACCACTGACCATTACACCACTGACATTACACCACTGACATTTCTCCAGGCACCACTGACCATTACACCACTGACATTACACCACTGACCATTACACCACTACACCACTGACCATTACACCATTACACCACTGACCATTACACCACTGACCATTACACCACTACACCACTGACCATTACACCACTACACCACTGACCATTACACCACTACACCACTGACCACTACACCACTACACCACTGACCATTACACCACTACACCACTGACCATTACACCATTACACCACTGACCATTACACCATTACACCACTGACCATTACACCACTACACCACTGACCATTACACCATTACACCACTACACCACTGACCACTACACCACTGACCATTACACCATTAACCATTACACCACTGACCATTACACCACTGACCATTACACCACTACACCACTGACCATTACACCATTACACCACTGACCATTACACCATTACACCACTGACCATTACACCACTACACCACTGACCATTACACCACTGAACATTACACCACTACACCACTGACCATTACACCACTGACCATTACACCATTACACCACTGACCATTACACCATTACACCACTGACCATTACACCACTACACCACTGACCATTAACCATTACACCACTGACCATTACACCCACTGACCATTACACCACTGACCATTACACCACTACACCACTGACCATTACACCACTGACCATTACACCACTACACCACTGACCATTACACCATTACACCACTGACCATTACACCACTACACCACTGACCATTACACCACTACACCACTGACCACTACACCACACTGACCATTACACCACTACACCACTGACCATTACACCATTACACCACTGACCATTACACCATTACACCACTGACCATTACACCACTGACCATTACACCATTACACCACTGACCATTACACCATTACACCACTGACCATTACACCACTACACCACTGACCATTACACCATTACACCACTGACCATTAGACCACTACACCACTGACCATTACACCACTGACCACTACACCACTGACCATTACACCACTACACCACTGACCATTACACCATTACACCACTGACCATTACACCACTACACCACTGACCATTACACCACTACACCACTGACCATTACACCACTGACCATTACACCACTACACCACTGACCATTACACCACTACACCACTGACCATTACACCACTACACCACTGACCACTACACCACTGACCATTACACCACTACACCACTGACCATTACACCACTGACCATTACACCACTACACCACTGACCATTACACCACTGACCATTACACCACTACACCACTGACCACTACACCACTACACCACTGACCATTACACCACTGACCATTACACCACTACACCACTGACCATTACACCATTACACCACTGACCATTACACCACTACACCACTGACCATTACACCATTACACCACTACACCACTGACCATTACACCATTACACCACTGACCATTACACCACTGACCATTACACCACTACACCACTGACCATTACACCACTACACCACTGACCATTACACCACTGACCATTACACCACTACACCACTGACCATTACACCACTGATCATTACACCATTACACCACTGATCACTACACCATTACACCACTGACCACTACACCATTACACCACTGACCATTACACCACTGACCATTACACCACTACACCACTGACCATTACACCACTGACCACTACACCACTACACCACTGACCATTACACCACTACACCACTGACCATTACACCACTGACCATTACACCACTGACCATTACACCACTGACCACTACACCACTGACCATTACACCACTACACCACTGACCATTACACCACTACACCACTGACCATTACACCATTACACCACTGACCATTACACCACTGACCATTACACCACTACACCACTGACCACTACACCACTACACCACTGACCACTACACCACTACACCACTGACCATTACACCACTGACCATTACACCACTACACCACTGACCATTACACCACTACACCACTGACCATTACACCACTACACCACTGACCACTACACCACTGACCATTACACCACTACACCACTGACCATTACACCATTACACCACTGACCATTACACCATTACACCACTGACCATTACACCACTGACCATTACACCATTACACCACTGACCATTACACCATTACACCACTGACCATTACACCACTACACCACTGACCATTACACCATTACACCACTGACCATTACACCACTACACCACTGACCATTACACCACTGACCACTACACCACTGACCATTACACCACTACACCACTGACCATTACACCATTACACCACTGACCATTACACCACTACACCACTGACCATTACACCATTACACCACTACACCACTGACCACTACACCACTGACCATTACACCATTACACCATTACACCACTGACCATTACACCACTGACCATTACACCACTACACCACTGACCATTACACCATTACACCACTGACCATTACACCATTACACCACTGACCATTACACCACTACACCACTGACCATTACACCACTGAACATTACACCACTACACCACTGACCATTACACCACTGACCATTACACCATTACACCACTGACCATTACACCATTACACCACTGACCATTACACCACTACACCACTGACCATTACACCATTACACCACTGACCATTACACCACTGACCATTACACCACTGACCATTACACCACTACACCACTGACCATTACACCACTGACCATTACACCACTACACCACTGACCATTACACCATTACACCACTGACCATTACACCACTACACCACTGACCATTACACCACTACACCACTGACCATTACACCATTACACCACTGACCATTACACCATTACACCACTGACCATTACACCACTGACCATTACACCATTACACCACTGACCATTACACCATTACACCACTGACCATTACACCACTACACCACTGACCATTACACCATTACACCACTGACCATTACACCACTACACCACTGACCATTACACCACTGACCACTACACCACTGACCATTACACCACTACACCACTGACCATTACACCATTACACCACTGACCATTACACCACTACACCACTGACCATTACACCACTACACCACTGACCATTACACCACTGACCATTACACCACTACACCACTGACCATTACACCACTACACCACTGACCATTACACCACTACACCACTGACCACTACACCACTGACCATTACACCACTACACCACTGACCATTACACCACTGACCATTACACCACTACACCACTGACCATTACACCACTGACCATTACACCACTACACCACTGACCACTACACCACTACACCACTGACCATTACACCACTGACCATTACACCACTACACCACTGACCATTACACCATTACACCACTGACCATTACACCACTACACACCACTGACCATTACACCATTACACCACTACACCACTGACCATTACACCATTACACCACTGACCATTACACCACTGACCATTACACCACTACACCACTGACCATTACACCACTACACCACTGACCATTACACCACTGACCATTACACCACTACACCACTGACCATTACACCACTGATCATTACACCATTACACCACTGATCACTACACCATTACACCACTGACCACTACACCATTACACCACTGACCATTACACCACTGACCATTACACCACTACACCACTGACCATTACACCACTGACCACTACACCACTACACCACTGACCATTACACCACTGACCATTACACCACTACACCACTGACCATTACACCATTACACCACTGACCATTACACCACTGACCATTACACCACTACACCACTGACCACTACACCACTACACCACTGACCACTACACCACTACACCACTGACCATTACACCACTGACCATTACACCACTACACCACTGACCATTACACCACTACACCACTGACCATTACACCACTACACCACTGACCACTACACCACTGACCATTACACCACTACACCACTGACCATTACACCATTACACCACTGACCATTACACCATTACACCACTGACCATTACACCACTGACCATTACACCATTACACCACTGACCATTACACCATTACACCACTGACATTACACCACTACACCACTGACCATTACACCATTACACCACTACACCACTGACCATTACACCACTGACCACTACACCACTGACCATTACACCACTACACCACTGACCATTACACCATTACACCACTGACCATTACACCACTACACCACTGACCATTACACCACTACACCACTGACCATTACACCACTGACCATTACACCACTACACCACTGACCATTACACCACTACACCACTGACCATTACACCACTACACCACTGACCACTACACCACTGACCATTACACCACTACACCACTGACCATTACACCACTGACCATTACACCACTACACCACTGACCATTACACCACTGACCATTACACCACTACACCACTGACCACTACACCACTACACCACTGACCATTACACCACTGACCATTACACCACTACACCACTGACCCATTACACCATTACACCACTGACCATTACACCACTACACCACTGACCATTACACCATTACACCACTACACCACTGACCATTACACCATTACACCACTGACCATTACACCACTGACCATTACACCACTACACCACTGACCATTACACCACTACACCACTGACCATTACACCACTGACCATTACACCACTACACCACTGACCATTACACCACTGATCATTACACCATTACACCACTGATCACTACACCATTACACCACTGACCATTACACCACTGACCACTACACCACTACACCACTGACCATTACACCACTGACCACTACACCACTACACCACTGACCATTACACCACTGACCATTACACCACTACACCACTGACCATTACACCATTACACCACTGACCATTACACCACTGACCATTACACCACTACACCACTGACCACTACACCACTGACCATTACACCACTACACCACTGACCATTACACCACTACACCACTGACCACTACACCACTACACCACTGACCACTACACCACTACACCACTGACCATTACACCACTACACCACTGACCATTACACCACTACACCACTGACCATTACACCACTACACCACTGACCATTACACCACTGACCATTACACCACTACACCACTGACCATTACAACACTACACCACTGACCATTACACCACTACACCACTGACCACTACACCACTACACCACTGACCATTACACCACTGACCATTACACCACTACACCACTGACCACTACACCACTACACCACTGACCAATACACCACTGACCACTACACCACTACACACCAGTAGCACATTCCTGAACAGGGCCGATGGAAAGATCTGAAGTCACTCTGTTTCAACAGGCTGTTAACATAGTTCCAAGTGAATAATGGCAGGCCCGTGTGGCTTGTTTGTATAAAAGCCTACTATAGCTCTGATTGGCTACAGCGCACCGGTCTGTGTAGACTCCGGTCAGGATACGTCATAACCAGAAAGAATTGATGAAAACATGAAAATGACCATATCTTAGTGGTCGCTTGTCAGAACAAAAACAAAAAGGTAATATTCTTCCTGGGGGTGTATATGAACAGATTTGAATAATATTTCATGTTGCTAAAATGCAGTCAGTTCCACTTTAAATACAACAATGTTTCACACAAATAAGTTATTTTCAAAGAGATGGCTAACAACAGCAAGCGCACTGCAATAAAAAGCACTGTTCCACTCACCAGATGATGATCATTTGAAACTTCACATTCTTTTTGAAATGTATTCTTGAAAAGGGAGAAGCTAACAAATTAGCAACAACATCCTCTTTGATAACACCTGCTGCAGTCGCCCAGTGACCTGTTGGCCTTCAAGAAGGCAGAAGTTTCCATAGGATTTTGTAAAAACGGTCCCACCCATTAAGTCGATGTGATTGGTTGATTCCACTGTCACTAAAATACTAATACAGTTGAATGACAGATGCCTTCTGTCTAGCGTCTGATGGACTAGCCAATGGCTGACTTAGCTAGATTTATCTCCCCAGAGACCAGCAAAGAAAAATCTGGATTGGATCTTTTTTTCTCTTCAGCGTTAACCCTTTCCTTTCCAACAAAAACTGAAGAGATTAAATCAGAAAATCATTGACAATAATAATAATATTGATCCTTATTATTATATTATTAAAATAATTATTTTATAAATCCTTAGCCCTTCTCTGAAGGCGCAGAAGGCCCATTGCGCCCCACTGTGTTTGGGTTAGTAATAATTTGTAGAGTGGCTCTATTTTCCCTCAGCATGCATTATTTCACTATTTCTGAATGTCTAAAGAATCCATATGTTGTTCTGAAATATGAACTCAGAAATACTGGAAGTTTTGAACTCATTATGGTGGTGATTTGACAAAATTGCAATCGTGGTCTTGAATTGGACTCACATTTTTCTGGTCTCAGTCTTGTCTCGAACCCCTTGTCCCCCTCCCGGTCTCAGTCTTGTCTCGAACCCCTTGTCCCCCTCCCGGTCTCAGTCTTGTCTCGAACCCCTTGTCCCCCTCCCGGTCTCAGTCTTGTCCCCCTCCCCTTGTCCCCCCTTTCCGGTCTCAGTCTTGTCTCGGAACCCCTTGTCCCCCTCCCGGTCTCAGTCTCTCCCCTTGTCCCCCTCCCGGTCTCAGTCTTGTCTCGAACCCCTTGTCCCCCTCCCGGTCTCAGTCTTGTCTCGAACCCCTTGTCCCCCTCCCGGTCTCAGTCTTGTCTCCAACCCCTTGTCCCCCTCCCGGTCTCAGTCTTGTCTCGAACCCCTTGTCCCCCTCCCGGTCTCAGTCTTGTCTCGAACCCCTTGTCCCCCTCCCGGTCTCAGTCTTGTCTCGAACCCCTTGTCCCCCTCCCGGTCTCAGTCTTGTCTCGAACCCCTTGTCCCCCTCCCGGTCTCAGTCTTGTCTCGAACCCCTTGTCCCCCTCCCGGTCTCAGTCTTGTCTCCAACCCCTTGTCCCCCTCCCGGTCCTCAGTCTTGTCTCGGAAACCCCTTGTCCCCCTCCCGGTCTCAGTCTTGTCCCCAACCCCTTGTCCCCCTCCCGGTCTCAGTCTTGTCTCGAACCCCTTGTCCCCCTCCCGGTCTCAGTCTTGTCTCGAACCCCTTGTCCCCCTCCCGGTCTCAGTCTTGTCTCGAACCCCTTGTCCCCCTCCCGGTCTCAGTCTTGTCTCGAACCCCTTGTCCCCCTCCCGGTCTCAGTCTTGTCTCGAACCCCTTGTCCCCTCCCGGTCTCAGTCTTGTCTCGAACCCCTTGTCCCCCTCCCGGTCTCAGTCTTGTCTCGAACCCCTTGTCCCCCTCCCGGTCTCAGTCTTGTCTCCAACCCCTTGTCCCCTTCCCGGTCTCAGTCTTGTCTCGGAACCCCTTGTCCCCCTCCCGGTCTCAGTCTTGTCTCGAACCCCTTGTCCCCCTCATGGTCTCAGTCTTGTCCTTGTCCCCCTCCCGGTCTCAGTCTTGTCTCGGACCCCTTGTCCCCCTCCCGGTCTCAGTCTTGTCTCGGAACCCCTTGTCCCCCTCCCGGTCTCAGTCTTGTCTCGGTCTAGTCTTGACTAGTGCTCTCAGTGCCCCCCCCTACTAGGGTGTATCATGTCTTGCCAGGCTGGGTTTTCGCTTACTCGACTTGTGTTTGTTCACTCACTGACGCTATCTTCCTGTCCGGTCTTGCGCCCCATCGGCTCGTGTGGTGGGGGAGTTCTTCGTGGGCTATACTCAGCCTTGTCTCAGGGTAGTAGGTTGGTGGTCTGTTGATATCCCTCTGGTGGGTGGGGGGGCTGTGCTTTGGCAAAGTGGGTGGGGTTATATCCTGCCTGGTTGGCCCTGTCTGGGGGTATCGTTGACGGGGCCACAGTGTCGTCCCCCCCCCCCCAGCTTATCTGCTGTCCTGGGTGATCTTAGATATGCTCCCTCTAATTCCCCAATCTCTCTCTCTCTCCCCTCTCGGAGGACCTGAGCCCTAGGACCATGCCTCAGGACTACCTGGCCTTACGACTCCTGGCTGTCCCCAGTCCACCTGACGACTCCTGGCTGTCCCCAGTCCACCTGACGACTCCTGGCTGTCCCCATTCCACCTGACGACTCCTGGCTGTCCCCAGTCCACCTGACGACTCCTGGCTGTCCCCAGTCCACCTGACGACTCCTGGCTGTCCCCAGTCCACCTGACGACTCCTGGCTGTCCCCAGTCCACCTGACGACTCCTGGCTGTCCCCAGTCCACCTGACGACTCCTGGCTGTCCCCAGTCCACCTGATGACTCCTGGCTGTCCCCAGTCCACCTGACGACTCCTGGCTGTCCCCAGTCCACCTGAAGACTCCTGGCTGTCCCCAGTCCACCTGACGACTCCTGGCTCTCCCTGTCATGCTGCTGATCCAGTTTCTGCCGTTCTTTCTGCGGCTATGGAATCCTGACCTGTTCATCAGACGTGCTACCCTATCCCGGACCTGCAGTTTTGACCCTCTCTCTCTCCATCTCTCTCTCTCTGCCGCACCTGCTGTCTCGACCTCTGAATGCTCGGCTATGAAAAGCCAACTGACATTTACTACCTGTTGCACCCTCTATAGCCACTGTGATTATTATTTGACCCTGCTGGTCATCTATGAACGTTTCAACATATTGAAGAACTATCTGGCCTTAATGGACATGTACTCCTATAATCTCCACACGGCACAGCCAGAAGGGGACTGGCCACCCCTCAGAGCCTGGTTCCTCTCTACCCAGTACAGCCAGAAGAGGACTGGCCACCCCTCAGAGCCTGGTTCCTCTCTACCCAGTACAGCCAGAAGAGGACTGGCCACCCCTCAGAGCCTGGTTCTCTCTCTACCCAGTACAGCCAGTAGAGGACTGGCCACCCCTGAGAGCCTGGTTCCTCTCTACCCAGTACAGCCAGTAGAGGACTGGCCACCCCTCAGAGCCTGGTTCCTCTGGTCTACCCAGTACAGCCACTAGAGGACTGGCCACCCCTCAGAGCCTGGTTCCTCTCTACCCAGTACAGCCAGAAGGGGACTGGCCACCCCTCAGAGCCTGGTTCCTCTGGTCTACCCAGTACAGCCAGTAGAGGACTGGCCACCCCTCAGAGCCTGGTTCCTCTGGTCTACCCAGTACAGCCAGTAGAGGACTGGCCACCCCTCAGAGCCTGGTTCCTCTCTACCCAGTACAGCCAGTAGAGGACTGGCCACCCCTCAGAGCCTGGTTCCTCTCTACCCCAGTACCGCCAGTAGAGGACTGGCCACCCCTCAGAGCCTGGTTCCTCTCTACCCAGTACAGCCAGTAGAGGACTGGCCACCCCTCAGAGCCTGGTTCCTCTCTACCCAGTACAGCCAGTAGAGGACTGGCCACCCCTCAGAGCCTGGTTCCTCTGGTCTACCCAGTACAGCCAGTAGAGGACTGGCCACTCCTCAGAGCCTGGTTCCTCTCTACCCAGTACAGCCAGTAGAGGACTGGTCACCCCTCAGAGCCTGGTTCCTCTGGTCTACCCAGTACAGCCAGTAGAGGACTGGCCACCCCTCAGAGCCTGGTTCCTCTGGTCTACCCAGTACAGCCAGTAGAGGACTGGCCACCCCTCAGAGCCTGGTTCCTCTGGTCTACCCAGTACAGCCAGTAGAGGACTGGTCATCCCTCAGAGCCTGGTTCCTCTGGTCTACCCAGTACAGCCAGTAGAGGACTGGTCACCCCTCAGAGCCTGGTTCCTCTGGTCTACCCAGTACAGCCAGAAGAGGACTGGCCACCCCTCAGAGCCTGGTTCCTCTCTACCCAGTACAGCCAGTAGAGGACTGGCCACCCCTCAGAGCCTGGTTCCTCTCTACCCAGTACAGCCAGAAGAGGACTGGCCACCCCTCAGAGCCTGGTTCCTCTCTACCCAGTACAGCCAGTAGAGGACTGGCCACCCCTCAGAGCCTGGTTCCTCTCTAGGCTTCTTCATTTTACATTTACATTTGAGTCATTTAGCCAGTCCAGAGCGACTTACAATTAGTGCATTCATCTTAAGATAGCTAGGTGAGACAACAACACATCACAATCGCATCAAGTACATTCTCCCACTAGAACAAAGCATTTATCAGCAAAGTCAGTGCTAGTGGGAAAAGAGGGGGGGGGGGGGGGGGGAGGGGGCGTCGGAGGCACTGTGAGTTCCTTTAAGATACTCGTCAAAGAGGTAGGGTTTCAGAGCCGTTTTCTGGAAAAGACAGGCAAGACTCCGCTGTCCTAACTTAAGGGGGAAGCTTGTTCCACCATTGGGCTGCAAGGACAGAAAAGAGCTTTCATTGGGCTGAGCGGGAGCTGCGGGAGGGCCAGGAGACCAGAGGTGGCGGAACGGAGTGCTCGGGTTCCTCTGTAGGGTTGGAGCCTGAAGGTAAGGTACGGAACGGAGTACTCAGGTTGGGGGTGTAGGGTTGGACACCCCTGAAGGTAAGGTACGGAACGGAGTGCTCAGGTTGGAGGGTGTAGGGTTGGAGCCTGAAGGTAAGGTACGGAACGGAGTGCTCAGGTTGGGGGTGTAGGGTTGGAGCCTGAAGGTAAGGTACGGAACGGAGTGCTCAGGTTGGGGGTGTAGGGTTGGAGCCTGAAGGTAAGGTACGGAACGGAACGGAGTGCTCGGGTTGGGGGTGTAGGGTTGGAGCCTGAAGGTAAGGTACGGAACGGAGTGCTCAGGTTGGGGGTGTAGGGTTGGAGCCTGAAGGTAAGGTACGGAACGGAGTGCTCAGGGGGGGTGTAGGGTTGGAGCCTGAGGTAAGGTACGGAACGGAGTACTCAGGTTGGGGGTGTAGGGTTGGAGCCTGAAGGTAAGGTACGGAACGGAGTGCTCAGGTTGGGGGTGTAGGGTTGGAGCCTGAAGGTAAGGTACGGAACGGAGTGCTCAGGTTTGGGGGGTGTAGGGTTGGAGCCTGAAGGTAAGGTACGGAACGGAGTGCTCAGGTTGTGGGTGTAGGGTTGGAGCCTGAAGGTAAGGTACGGAACGGAGTGCTCAGGTTGGGGGTGTAGGGTTGGAGCCTGAAGGTAAGCTTCCCCCTTGCTGCTCCAGGGAGGGCCAGGAGACCAGAGGTGGTGGAATGGAGTGCTCGGGTTGGGGGTGTAGGGTTGGAGCCTGAAGGTAAGGTACGGAACGGAGTGCTCGGGTTGGGGTGTAGGGTTGGAGCCTGAAGGTAAGGTTCCCCCTTGCTGCTCCAGGGTCTTGAAGATGATGCGAGTTTCGACTGGAAGCCAGTGGAGTGTGCGGAGGAGCGGGGTGACATGAGAGAACTTGGGAAGGTTGAACACCAGGCGGGCTGCAGCGTTCTGGATGAGTTGCATGGGTTTGATGGCACAAGCCTTGGGAGCCCACGCCAAGGTTTTTTGCACTCTGGGAGAGGGGGACACCCAAGGAGTCGTCAACCGTGATGGAGAGGTCTTGGAGCGGGCAGGCCTTTCCCGGGAGGAAGAGCAGCTCTGTCTTGTCGAGGTTGAGCTTGAGGTGGTGGGCCGACATCCAAGCTGAGTCTGCCAGGCACGCAGAGATGCGTGTCGCCACATGGGTGTCAGAAGGGGGGGGAAGGAGAACAGTAGTTGAGAGTCATCTGCATAGCAATGATAGGAGAGACCATGTGAGGATATGACGGAGCCCAGTGACTTGGTGTGCAGAGAGAAGAGGAGAGGGCCTAGAACCGAGCCCTGGGGGACACCAGTAGTGAGAGCACATTCCTGCCTTTCTAGGGAGTTTTTCCTAGCCACCATGCCCTAGCACTACACAGCTGATTCAAATGATCAAAGCTTGATGATGAGTTGGTTATTTGAATCAGCTGTGTAGTGCTAGGGCAAAAACCAAAATGTGCACCCAAGTGGGGGCCCCAGGACCGAGTTTGGGAAACCCTGGTCTAGAAAGCATTAAAGTCGATCTGACACTGTTTTAGTACCATTTAAATCGTATTAAAATCTGTTCATATATACCCTCAGGAAGAATATGACAAAAACAAATCCATTTTGTGACATAGTTCATGTTTTCATCCGTTCATAACTCAGTCGGTTATTTGTGGGAAAGTGGTTGTGCGTTTGGGCAATTAATAGACATTGCTGTAGTACAAATGTGTCAGTCTTGTCCAGGCCAAAAACAGAATCAGAATATCGGTTATTGATTGGTCTCTACACAGACTGGTGAGTCATAACCAATCAATGACCGATATTATGATTCTCTGTTTCATTGTTAAAACGGAATGAATTCCAATTTTAAGTTAGCCAGCTAACTTTGATAAGCAGTCAAATATCTCTTGATTTTCTGATTTATTTTTCGAAAACTAAACTTGAACATGGGATGTTTGTCGAGTCAATTATACCATGCCAATTTCAAGCCTATATTTCTGGAAAAGGTGAAGTTAATTCAGAATTTCTGTGCCGTTTACCCGGCTAACTCATTCATCCTGGTTCCTGGACCAGCTCCCTGCCAGTATCTGAAGCTTCTAGAACAACAAACTATATACACAGGAAGATTAAATATAAAGAAAATACTTTATTCCATATTACTGATTATAATACATACATTTGCATTGAACAAGCATAGTTTTGGTCTGTCAGGTGTTTTGTATTTGTAGCTGATGTGTAGAGGTCATCTGTGTGTGTGTGTGTGTGTGTGTGTGTGTGTGTGTGTGTGTTTAAAGCTGTGTGTGTGTGTGTGTGTGTGTGTGTGTGTGTGTGTGTGTTTAAACCTGATGTGTGTAGTGCAGGTGTGTAGTGATCTGCTGTGTGTGTGTGTGTGTGTTTAAAGCTGATGTGTGTAGTGCAGGTGTGTAGTGATCTGCTGTGAGTGTGTGTGTGTGTGTGTGTGTGTGTGTGTGTAGTGCAGGTGTGTAGTGATCTGCTGTGTGTGTGTGTGTGTGTAGTGCAGGTGTGTAGTGATCTGCTGTGAGTGTGTGTGTGTGTGTGTGTGTGTATGTGTGTGTGTGTGTGTTTAAACCTGATGTGTGTAGTGCAGGTGTGTAGGATCTGCTGTGTGTGTGTGTGTGTGTGTGTGTGTGTGTGTGTGTGTGTGTGTGTGTGTGTGTTTAAACCTGATGAGTGTGTAGAGATCTGCTGTGTGTGTAGTGATCTGCTGTGTGTGTTGCTGATCATCAGAGGCTGTGAGCTGAGAGAGTGTGTGGGAAGCACTTCTTGGTTGATTTGAGGTGATGTAGGCGGGTTGGTCTTGCTGGTGTGTGTGTGTGTGTGTGTGTGTGTTCGAGGCGATACTGTGTAAATGAGGCAATAGCGTGTTTGTGTGTAAGCATGGGAAAATGTGTGTGTGTGTGTGTGTGTGTGTGTAAGCATGGGAAATGTGTGTGTGTGTGTGTGTGTGTGTAAGCATGGGAAATGTGTTTGTGTGTGTGTGTGTGTGTGTGTGTGTGTGTGTGTGTAAGCATGGGAAATGTGTGTGTGTGTGTGTGTGTGTGTGTGTGTGTGTGTGTAAGCATGGGAAATGTGTTTGTGTGTAAGCATGGGAAATGTGTGTGTGTGTGTGTGTGTGTGTGTGTTCAGAAGGAGAAGTACTTGGTGTACCACTCCTGCCTCTGAGGGTCCCGCCCCTCTGCCCCCTGGCCACTCCCCCTCTGCTCCAAATATGGGCTCCTGGAGAACACAGGAAACACATTTTAGACTGCTGGGGGACCGACAGACACAGATATACTGGGAGTCAGACAGACAGAGAAGTAGACAGACAGACAGACAGACAGACAGACAGACAGACAGACAGACAGAGGAAAGAGACAGACAGACAGACAGACAGACAGACAGACAGACAGACAGACAGACAGACAGACAGACAGACAGACAGACAGACAGAGGAAAGAGACAGACAGAAGGAGACAGAAAGACAGAGGAAAGAGACAGACAGACAGACAGACAGAAGGAGACAGACAGAGTAAAGAGACAGATGACTATGTGGTGATGTTTTTACAGACAGACGGAGAAGGACATTGGGCTTCGGGACATCTGTGAAGGAACACAGACAGTGCTATTGTCTGTGTTGTTTCCATAGATACAGTATCTGTTACCTGGTTGACTGGTTGTGCAGGCGGAGCTCCTGCGAGGGTGAGGTGACGTGGCGAATCCCGTGTCGAGGCTCGGGGAGGGGGGATGGACAGAGGGGGAGGGGGGTGGTGGGAGCAGGGGGGAGGGGGGTGAGGGTACGAGAGGGAAGGCCGCGACCGCTGGGTTCCATACTGGGAGACCTGGGAGTACGGGGGAGGGAGGGGGAGGAACGAGGGAGAGAGGAGGAGGCGTAGGACAGAGTTGAGGAGGGGGAGGGATGTTGGGGGAGGGAGGGGGAGGGGGTGTCGTGGGGGAGTAGGAGGCTCCTCTCATAGGCGCTGAGGTTCAGAACGCTGGTGACATGGGGCGGAGACTCCTCCAGACGCTTCCTCTGAAACACAACAGCGTAATTACTACAACCTTCACACAACCTTTACACAATGTCAAGACTACAACCACCTCACAACTTTCACACAACGTCACGACTACAACCTTCACAAACAACATCACTAACACAACACAACCTTAGTCACTACTTAATACAACACAGTGAAACACTAGTTAATCCCACCAATACAACACAGTGAAACACTTGTTAATCCCACCAATACAACACAGTGAAACACTAGTTAATCCCACCAATACAACACAGTGAAACACTTGTTAATCCCACCAATACAACACAGTGAAACACTAGTTAATCCCACCAATACAACACAGTGAAACACTAGTTAATCCCACCAATACAACACAGTGAAACACTAGTTAATCTCACCAATACAACACAGTGAAACACTAGTTAATCCCACCAATACAACACAGTGAAACACTAGTTAATCTCACCAATACAACACAGTGAAACACTAGTTAATCCCACCAATACAACACAGTGAAACACTAGTTAATCCCACCAATACAACACAGTGAAACACTAGTTAATCCCACCAATACAACACAGTGAAACACTTGTTAATCCCACCAATACAACACAGTGAAACACTAGTTAATCCCACCAATACAACACAGTGAAACACTAGTTAATCCCACCAATACAACACAGTGAAACACTAGTTAATCTCACCAATACAACACAGTGAAACACTAGTTAATCCCACCAATACAACACAGTGAAACACTAGTTAATCCCACCAATACAACACAGTGAAACACTAGTTAATCTCACCAATACAACACAGTGAAACACTAGTTAATCTCACCAATACAACACAGTGAAACACTAGTTAATCCCACCAATACAACACAGTGAAACACTAGTTAATCCCACCAATACAACTCAGTGAAACACTAGTTAATCCCACCAATACAACACAGTGAAACACTAGTTAATCTCACCAATACAACACAGTGAAACACTAGTTAATCTCACCAATACAACACAGTGAAACACTAGTTAATCCCACCAATACAACACAGTGAAACACTAGTTAATCCCACCAATACAACACAGTGAAACACTAGTTAATGTCACCAATACAACACTGTGAAACACTAGTTAATCTCACCAATACAACACAGTGAAACACTAGTTAATCTCACCAATACAACACTGTGAAACACTAGTTAATCTCACCAATACAACACAGTGAAACACTAGTTAATCTCACCAATACAACACAGTTGTCACGCCCTGGCTCTGGGTACTCTTTAATGTTGAGCGAGGGTGTGGATTTTCATTGTTTAGTTTTCTATGTTTTTGTTCTAGATCGTGTTGATCTATGTTGGCCAGGGTGGTTCCCAATCAGAGACAGCTGTAGCTCGTTGTCTCTGATTGGGGACTATACTTAGGCAGCCTGTTGGCACCAGTTAGTTTGTGGGATCTTGATCCGTAAAGGTTTGGTGTGTGTAACCTCAGGACTTCACGTATCGTTTCGTTTTGTCGTTTTGTTCGTGTGTTGTGTACTAATTAAAAATGTACGCTTATCACGCTGCGCCTTGGTTCCACGAGTCATCAGTCAACGTTCGTGACAGAAGATCCCACCAAAAAAGGACCAAGCAGCGTGTCCAGGAACAGACAGCCTGGACTTGGGAGGAGATCCTGGACGGGAGGGGATCCTGGACTTGGGAAGAGATTCAGGCCGGAATGGATCGCCGTCCTTGGGAGGAGACAGTGGAGGCGCCCTACAGAGAGGAGCAGCGGCAACGCAGAGGGTACCGGCCGAGGAGGAAGCCCGAGAGACAGCCCCAATAAAAAAAAATGTGTGGGGCTAAAAGGGTGGTTGGTGGAGCCTAGGGTTAGAGCAGAGCCAACTCCCCGTACTCAGGCTAGGAAGCGTGTGACTGGGCAGGCTCCGTGTTATGCGGAGCCACGTACTGTGCCGCGAGTGTTCCCGGCACAGTCCTGTACGTCCGGTGCTAGCACCACGCACGTGTCGTGCTAAGATGGGCATGCAGCCAGGACAGGGTGTGCCGGCTCAACGCTCGTGGCCTCCAGTACGCCTCCTCGGTCCCGTATATCCTGCGCCAGTGCCACGTGCTGTAGCGCCAGTACGAGTGCACAGCCCTGTACGTCCTGTGCTGATGCCTCACACAGATTGTGTGGAAATAGGCATTCAGCCAGGACGGGTTGTGTCAGCTCTCCGCTCCAGACCTCCAGTCCGCCTCCACAGTCCGGCCCGGCCCGTTCCGGCTCCCCGCACCAAGCCAGTGGTGCGTGTTCCCAGTCCGGCCCGTTCCGGCTCCCCGCACCAAGCCAGTGGTGCGTGTTCCCAGTCCAGCCCGGCCTGTTCCTGCTCCCCGCACCAAGTCAGTGGTGCGTGTTCCCAGTCCAGCACAGAACACAACACACAAGGAGCTCAGATTGATTTAGAGACGCTTGTTCCTGTCCTCGCACCAAGCCAGTGGTGCGCGTCGCCAGCCCGGTCCGGCCTGTTCCTATCCCTCGCACCAAGCCAGTGGTGCGCGTCGCCAGCCCGGTCCGGCCTGTTCCTGCCCCCCGCACCAAGCCAGTGGTGTGCGTCGTCAGCCCGGTCCGGCCCGTTCCTGCTCCCCACGCCAAGCCAGTGGTGCGTGTGTCCAGTCCGGCACGGCCTGTGCCTGTTCCACCGGTGCCTGGTCCGGCACCGGTCAGCTGCTCCACTCCGGAGTCAGAGCAATCCGCTCCACCGGTGTCCAGTCCAGCTCCGGCCAGCGGCTCCAGTCCGGAGCCGGTAAGGTCTGGTCCACCGTCGTCGGGTCCAGCTCCAGTCTGCGGGACCAGACCAGGGGCGCAACGGGGAGGTGGAGAAAAGGTGGTGGTCACGCCCGGAGCCGGATCCGCCTCCGAGGCGGAATGCCCACCTGGCCCCTACCGTCTTGTGTTTGTGTGGCGCGGTCGTCGCAGTCCGTGCCTTTGGGGGGGGGTACTGTCACGCCCTGGCTCTGGGGACTCTTTAATGTTGAGCGAGGGTGTGGATTTTCATTGTTTAGTTTTCTATGTTTTTGTTCTAGATCGTGCAGATCTATGTTGGCCAGGGTGGTTCCCAATCAGAGGCAGCTGTAGCTCGTTGTCTCTGATTGGGGACCATACTTAGGCAGCCTGTTGGCACCAGTTAGTTTGTGGGATCTTGATCCGTAAAGGTTTGGTGTGTGTAACCTCAGGACTTCACGTATCGTTTCGTTTTGTTGTTTTGTTCGTGTGTTGTGTACTAAATAAAATGTACGCTTATCACGCTGCGCCTTGGTTCCACGAGTCATCAGTCAACGTTCGTGACAACAGTGAAACACTAGTTAATCCCACCAATACAACACAGTGAAACACTAGTTAATCCCACCAATACAACACAGTGAAACACTAGTTAATCCCACCAATACAACACAGTGAAACACAAAGACAACAGAGGAGTGTGTGTGTCACCCTCATAGTTGGTGTAACGTTCCCGGGGTGTGGCCTGTTGTCATGGAGCCTGAGGGTTCCGTTGTCCCCGGCAACCGGAGGATGAAGCTGCAGTTGATGTCGTTCCTCCTGGAGAAACAATGAGACATCAGCTGTGTGTGAGGTAGGTGTGTAGGTGGTAGATGTGTGTGTGTGGTAGATGTGTGTGTGTGTGGTAGATGTGTGTGTGTGTGTGTGTGTGTGTGTGTGTGTGGTAGGTGTGTATGAGTGTGAGGTAGGTGTGTGTGTGTGTGTGTGTGTGGTATATATGTGTGTGTGGTAGATGTGTGTGTGTGTGGTAGATGTGTGTGTGGTGTAGTTGTGTGTGTGTGTGTGTGTGTGGTAGATGTGTGTGTGTGTGTGTGTGTGTGTGGTAGGTGTGTATGAGTGTGTGGTAGGTGTGTGTGTGTGTGTGTGGTAGATGTGTGTGTGGTAGATGTGTGTGTGGTAGGTGTGTGTGTGTGTGTGGTAGGTGTGTATGAGTGTGTGGTAGGTGTGTGTGTTCTTACCACCAGGCGTTTGATGAGCTGGTTTCTCTCAGTGAGTCTCTCCTGTAGTCGCCCCATCTGGAGATCATCACAGAGAGGAACCTCCCTCCTCCTGCACCTCTCCTCCCGCTCCCGCAGCCTGGGAACACACACACACACAGGAGATCATCACAGAGAGGAACCTCCCTCCGCAGCCTGGGAACACACACACACAGGAGATCATCACAGAGAGGAACCTCCCTCCGCAGCCTGGGAACACACACACACAGGAGATCATCACAGAGAGGAACCTCCCTCCTCCTGCACCTCTCCTCCCGCTCCCGCAGCCTGGGAACACACACACACAGGAGATCATCACAGAGAGGAACCTCCCTCCTCCTGCACCTCTCCTCACGCTCCCGCAGCCTGGGAACACACACACACAGGAGATCATCAGAGAGAGGAACCTCCCTCCTCCTGCACCTCTCCTCCCGCTCCCGCAGCCTGGGAACACACACACACAGGAGATCATCACAGAGAGGAACCTCTCTCCTCCTGCACCTCTCCTCCCGCAGCCTGGGAACACACACACACAGGAGATCATCACAGAGAGGAACCTCCCTCCTCCTGCACCTCTCCTCCCGCAGCCTGGGAACACACACACACAGGAGATCATCACAGAGAGGAACCTCCCTACTCCTGCACCTCTCCTCACGCAGCCAGCCTGGGAACACACACACACAGGAGATCATCACAGAGAGGAACCTCCCTCCTCCTACACCTCTCCTCCCGCTCCCGCAGCCTGGGAACACACACACACACAGGAGATCATCACAGAGAGGAACCTCTCTCCTCCTGCACCTCTCCTCACGCAGCCTGGGAACACACACACACACAGGAGATCATCACAGAGAGGAACCTCCCTCCTCCTGCACCTCTCCTCCCGCAGCCTGGGAACACACACACACACAGGAGATCATCACAGAGAGGAACCTCCCTCCTCCTGCACCTCTCCTCCCGCTCCCGCAGCCTGGGAACACACACACACAGGAGATCATCACAGAGAGGAACCCCCCTCCTCCTGCACCTCTCCTCCCGCTCCCGCAGCCTGGGAAACACACACAGACAGGAGATCATCACAGAGAGGAACCTCCCTCCTCCTCCACCACTCCTCCTCCCGCAGCCTGGGAACACACACACACAGGAGATCATCACAGAGAGGAACCTCCCTCCTCCTCCACCTCTCCTCCCGCAGCCTGGGAAACACACACACACACAGGAGATCATCACAGAGAGGAACCTCCCTCCTCCTGCACCTCTCCTCACGCTCCCGCAGCCTGGGAAACACACACACACAGGAGATCATCACAGAGAGGAACCTCCCTCCTCCTGCACCTCTCCTCCCGCTCCCGCAGCCTGGGAACACACACACACAGGAGATCATCACAGAGAGGAACCTCCCTCCTCCTGCACCTCTCCTCCCGCAGCCTGGGAACACACACACACAGGAGATCATCACAGAGAGGAACCTCCCTCCTCCTGCACCTCTCCTCCCGCAGCCTGGGAACACACACACACAGGAGATCATCACAGAGAGGAACCTCCCTCCTCCTGCACCTCTCCTCCCGCAGCCTGGGAACACACACACACAGGAGATCATCACAGAGAGGAACCTCTCTCCTCCTGCACCTCCTCCTCCCGCAGCCTGGGAACACACACACACAGGAGATCATCACAGAGAGGAACCTCCCTCCTCCAGCACCTCTCCTCACCCTCCCGCAGCCTGGGAACACACACACACAGGAGATCATCACAGAGAGGAACCTCCCTCCTCCTGCACCTCTCCTCACGCTCCCGCAGCCTGGGAACACACACACACACAGGAGATCATCACAGAGAGGAACCTCCCTCCTCCTGCACCTCTCCTCACGCTCCCGCAGCCTGGGAACACACACACACACAGGAGATCATCACAGAGAGGAACCTCCCTCCTCCTGCACCTCTCCTCAGCAGCATGGGAACACACAGGTTAAACACACACCTCTCCTCAGCAGCATGGGAACACACAGGTTAAACACACACCTCTCCTCACGCAGCATGGGAACACACAGGTTAAACACACACCTCTCCTCACGCAGCATGGGAACACACAGGTTAAACACACACGTCTCCTCACGCAGCCTGGGAACACACAGGTTAAACACACACCTCTCCTCTGCAGCATGGGAACACACAGGTTAAACACACACCTCTCCTCACGCAGCATGGGAACACACAGGTTAAAACACACACCTCTCCTCACGCAGCATGGGAACACACAGGTTAAACACACACCTCTCCTCACGCAGCATGGGAAACACACAGGTTAAACACACACCTCTCCTCACGCAGCATGGGAACACACAGGTTAAACACACACCTCTCCTCACGCAGCCTGGGAACACACAGGTTAAACACACAGGTTAAACACACACCTCTCCTCATGCAGCCTGAGAACACACAGGTTAAACACACACCTCTCCTCAGCAGCATGGGAACACACAGGTTAAACACACACCTCTCCTCACGCAGCCTGGGAACACACAGGTTAAACACACAGGTTAAACACACACCTCTCCTCACGCAGCACGGGAACACACAGGTTAAACACACACCTCTCCTCACGCAGCCTGGGAACACACAGGTTAAACACACACCTCTCCTCACGCAGCACGGGAACACACAGGTTAAACACACACCTCTCCTCACGCAGCATGGGAACACACAGGTTAAACACACACCTCTCCTCACGCAGCATGGGAACACACAGGTTAAACACACAGCTCTCCTCACGCAGCCTGGGAACACACAGGTTAAACACACACCTCTCCTCACGCAGCATGGGAACACACAGGTTAAACACACACCTCTCCTCACGCAGCCTGGGAACACACAGGTTAAACACACACCTCTCCTCAGCAGCATGGGAACACACAGGTTAAACACACACCTCTCCTCACGCAGCATGGGAACACACAGGTTAAACACACACCTCTCCTCACGCAGCATGGGAACACACAGGTTAAACACACACCTCTCCTCAGCAGCATGGGAACACACACACACAGGAGATCATCACAGAGAGGAACCTCCCTCCTCCTGCACCTCTCCTCACGCTCCCGCAGCCTGGGAACACACACAAACAGGAGATCACAGAGAGGAACCTCCCTCCTCCTGCACCTCTCCTCACGGAACCCGCAGCCTTAAACACACACACACACAGGAGATCATCACAGAGAGGAACCTCCCTCCTCCTGCACACCTCTCCTCAGCAGCATGGGAACACACAGGTTAAACACACACCTCTCCTCAGCAGCATGGGAACACACAGGTTAAACACACACCTCTCCTCACGCAGCATGGGAACACACAGGTTAAACACACACCTCTCCTCACGCAGCATGGGAACACACAGGTTAAAAACACACACCTCTCCTCACGCAGCATGGGAACACACAGGTTAAACACACACGTCTCCTCACGCAGCCTGGGAACACACAGGTTAAACACACACCTCTCCTCTGCAGCATGGGAACACACAGGTTAAACACACACCTCTCCTCACGCAGCATGGGAACACACAGGTTAAACACACACCTCTCCTCACGCAGCATGGGAACACACAGGTTAAACACACACCTCTCCTCACGCAGCATGGGAACACACAGGTTAAACACACACCTCTCCTCACGCAGCATGGGAACACACAGGTTAAACACACACCTCTCCTCACGCAGCCTGGGAACACACAGGTTAAACACACAGGTTAAACACACACCTCTCCTCATGCAGCCTAAGAACACACAGGTTAAACACACACCTCTCCTCAGCAGCATGGGAACACACAGGTTAAACACACACCTCTCCTCACGCAGCCTGGGAACACACAGGTTAAAACACACAGGTTAAACACACACCTCTCCTCACGCAGCATGGGAACACACAGGTTAAAACACACACCTCTCCTCACGCAGCCTGGGAACACACAGGTTAAACACACACCTCTCCTCACGCAGCACGGGGAACACACAGGTTAAACACACACCTCTCCTCACGCAGCATGGGAACACACAGGTTAAAACACACACCTCTCCTCACGCAGCATGGGAACACACAGGTTAAACACACAGCTCTCCTCACGCAGCCTGGGAACACACAGGTTAAACACACACCTCTCCTCACGCAGCATGGGAACACACAGGTTAAACACACACCTCTCCTCACGCAGCCTGGGAACACACAGGTTTAAACACACACCTCTCCTCAGCAGCATGGGAACACACAGGTTAAACACACACCTCTCCTCACGCAGCATGGGAACACACAGGTTAAACACACACCTCTCCTCACGAAGCATGGGAACACACAGGTTAAACACACACCTCTCCTCAGCAGCATGGGAACACACACACACAGGTTAAACACACACCTCTCCTCAGCAGCATGGGAACACACAGGTTAAACACACACCTCTCCTCAGCAGCATGGGAACACACACACACAGGTTAAACACACACCTCTCCTCACGCAGCCTGGGAACACACAGGTTAAACACACACCTCTCCTCACGCAGCATGGGAACACACAGGTTAAACACACACCTCTCCTCACGCAGCCTGGGAACACACAGGTTAAACACACACCTCTCCTCACGCAGCATGGGAACACACAGGTTAAACACACACACCTCTCCTCACGCAGCATGGGAACACAC
>CM072220.1:4513130-4533130 GCA_036851935.1 Coregonus suidteri
GCTTGGCACATCTAGCACTGGGATTTTTGCCCATTCTTCAAGGCAAAAACTGCTCCAGCTCCTTCAAGTTGGATGGGTTCCGCTGGTGTACAGCAATCTTTAAGTCATACCACAGATTCTCAATTGGATTGTGTCTGGGCTTTGACTAGGCCATTCCAAGACATTTAAATGTTTCCCCTTAAACCACTCGAGTGTTGCTTTAGCAGTATGCTTAGGGTCATTGTCCTGCTGGAAGGTGAACCTCCGTCCCAGTCTCAAATCTCTGGAAGACTGAAACAGGTTTCCCTCAAGAATTTCCCTGTATTTAGCGCCATCCATCATTCCTTCAATTCTGACCAGTTTTCCAGTCCCTGCCAATGAAAAAAAAACATCCCCACAGCATGATGCTGCCACCACCATGCTTCACTGTGGGGATGGTGTTCTCGGGGAGATGAGAGGTGTTGGGTTTGCGCCAGACATAGCGTTTTCCTTGATATCCAAAAAGCTCGATTTTAGTCTCATCTGACCAGAGTACCTTCTTCCATATGTGTTTGGGGAGTCTCCCACATGCCTTTTGGCGAACATCAAACGTGTTAGCTTATTTTTTTCTTTAAGCAATGGCTTTTTTTCTGTTCACTCTTCCGTAAAGCCCAGCTCTGTGGAGTGTACGGCTCAAAGTAGTCCTATGGACAGATACTCCAATCTCCACTGTGGAGCTTTGCAGCTCCTTCAGGGTTATCTTTGGTCTCTTTGTTGCCTCTCTGATTAATGCCCTCCTTGTCTGGTCCGTGAGTTTTGGTGGACGGCCCTCTCTTGGCAGGTTTGTTGTGGTGCCATATTCTTTCCATTTTTAATAATGAATTTAATGGTGCTCCGTGGGATGTTCAAAGTTTCTGATATTTTTTATAACCCAACCCTGATCTGTACTTCTCCACAACTTTGTCCCTGACCTGTTTGGAGAGCTCCTTGGTCTTCATGGTGCCGCTTGCTTGGTGGTGCCCCTTGCTTAGTGGTGTTGCAGACTCTGGGGCCTTTCAGAACAGGTGTATATATACTGAGATCATGGGACAGATCATGTGACACTTAGATTGCACACAGGTGGACTTTATTTAACTAATTATGTGACTTCTGAAGGTAATTGGTTGCACCAGATCTTATTTAGGGGCTTCATAGCAAAGGGGGTGAATACATATGCACGCACCACTTTTCAGTTAGTTATTTGTTAGATTCTTTTTTCATTTCACTTCACCAATTTGGACTATTTTGTGTATGTCCATTACATGAAATCCCAATAAAAATCAATTTAAATTACAGGTTGTAATCCAACAAAATAGGAAAAACGCCAAGGGGGATGAATACTTTTGCAAGGCACTTTATCTTTCAAATTCGGTGCACGTTATTTAATAGTTTTGCCAAATTTCATTCATATTTAATGACGTTTTGCTTGTTTGTGAATGGGCTGAAAGTAGGAAAACAATCATGTTGGATCTAGGTTGAAGATCTAGGTTGAAGATCTAGGTTGAAGATCTAGGTTGAAGATCTAGGTTGAGAATCTAGATTGAAGATCTAGATTGAAGATCTAGCGTTGGATCAGGAACTGGGTCATGTGGGCGGGGCATCATAAGGTGAATAGTGTTGTCGTCGTCTAAAGTTTTCCAACCTACCGGATTCTCTCGTCAGTTTTCTCTTGGCCGTGTTCTAGAACGTTTCTGTTTGTGTTCTCTTGGGTCCGCTGGTTGAACTCTAGAACCTTCTCCTCCAGTCTCTGTTTGTCTGTTCTCAGGCCTGTCATCTCTCTCTGGTAACTCTCTCTCTGCCGCTCCATCTCTTCCTGACACACACAACACACACACACACACACACACACACACACACAACCACACACACACACCACACACACACACACAAACACACACCACACACACCACACACAACCACACACACACACACACACACAACCACACACACACAACACACACACACCAACCACACACACACACACCATCCATCACACACAGCAGAGATTGAAAAACCAATCAACACTAATCCACGATTTAGACACCAATCTGTTCAATTTAAGTGTGTGTGTGTGTTGTGTGTGTGTGTGTGTGTGTGTGTGTGTAGGGCTGGACAATGATCGTGAAGGTCAGTCCTAGTTCAGTGTATTCATTAGGTCAGTCCTAGTTCAGTGTATTCATTAGGTCAGTCCTAGTCCAGTGTATTCATTAGGTCAGTCCTAGTTCAGTGTATTCATTAGGTCAGTCCTAGTTCAGTGTATTCATTAGGTCAGTCCTAGTTCAGTGTATTCATTAGGTCAGTTCAGTGTATTCATTAGGTCAGTCCTAGTTCAGTGTATTCATTAGGTCAGTTCAGTGTATTCATTAGGTCCGTCCTAGTTCAGTGTATTCATTAGGTCAGTCCTAGTCCAGTGTATTCATTAGGTCAGTCCTAGTTCAGTGTATTCATTAGGTCAGTCCTAGTTCAGTGTATTCATTAGGTCAGTCCTAGTCCAGTGTATTCATTAGGTCAGTTCAGTGTATTCATTAGGTCAGTCCTAGTTCAGTGTATTCATTAGGTCAGTCCTAGTTCAGTGTATTCATTAGGTCAGTCCTAGTCAGTGTATTCATTAGGTCAGTCCTAGTTCAGTGTATTCATTAGGTCAGTCCAGTGTATTCATTAGGTCCGTCCTAGTTCAGTGTATTCATTAGGTCAGTCCTAGTTCAGTGTATTCATTAGGTCAGTCCAGTGTTCATTAGGTCAGTCCAGTGTATTCATTAGGTCAGTCCTAGTCCAGTGTATTCATTAGGTCAGTCCTAGTTCAGTGTATTCATTAGGTCAGTCCTAGTTCAGTGTATTCATTAGGTCAGTCCTAGTTCAGTGTATTCATTAGGTCAGTCCTAGTTCAGTGTATTCATTAGGTCAGTCCTAGTATTCATTAGGTCCGTCCAGTTCAGTGTCATTAGGTCAGTTCAGTGTATTCATTAGGTCAGTCCTAGTTCAGTGTATTCATTAGGTCAGTCCTAGTTCAGTGTATTCATTAGGTCAGTCCTAGTTCAGTGTATTCATTAGGTCAGTCCTAGTTCAGTGTATTCATTAGGTCAGTCCTAGTCCAGTGTATTCATTAGGTCAGTTCAGTGTATTCATTAGGTCAGTCCTAGTTCAGTGTATTCATTAGGTCAGTCCTAGTTCAGTGTATTCATTAGGTCAGTCCTAGTTCAGTGTATTCATTAGGTCAGTCCTAGTTCAGTGTATTCATTAGTCAGTCCAGTTCAGTGTATTCATTAGGTCCGTCCTAGTTCAGTGTATTCATTAGGTCAGTCCAGTGTATTCAGGTCCAGTGTATTCATTAGTTCAGTCCTAGTTCAGTGTATTCATTAGGTCAGTCCTAGTCCAGTGTATTCATTAGGTCAGTTCAGTGTATTCATTAGGTCAGTCCTAGTTCAGTGTATTCATTAGGTCAGTCCTAGTTCAGTGTATTCATTAGGTCAGTCCTAGTTCAGTGTATTCATTAGGTCAGTCCTAGTTCAGTGTATTCATTAGGTCAGTCCTAGTTCAGTGTATTCATTAGGTCAGTCCTAGTTCAGTGTATTCATTAGGTCAGTCCAGTGTATTCATTAGGTCAGTCAGTGTATTCATTAGGTCAGTCCTAGTTCAGTGTATTCATTAGGTCAGTCCAGTGTATTCATTAGGTCAGTTCAGTGTATTTATTAGGTCAGTCCTAGTTCAGTGTATTCATTAGGTCAGTCCTAGTCCAGTGTATTCATTAGGTCAGTCCTAGTTCAGTGTATTCATTAGGTCAGTTCAGTGTATTCATTAGGTCAGTCCCAGTCCAGTGTATTCATTAGGTCAGTTCAGTGTATTCATTAGGTCAGTTCAGTGTATTCATTAGGTCAGTCCTAGTTCAGTGTATTCATTAGGTCAGTCCTAGTCCAGTGTATTCATTAGGTCAGTCCTAGTTCAGTGTATTCATTAGGTCAGTCCTAGTTCAGTGTATTCATTAGGTCAGTCCAGTGTATTCATTAGGTCAGTCCTAGTTCAGTGTATTCATTAGGTCAGTCCTAGTTCAGTGTATTCATTAGGTCAGTCCTAGTTCAGTGTATTCATTAGGTCAGTCCTAGTCCAGTGTATTCATTAGGTCAGTCCTAGTTCAGTGTATTCATTAGGTCAGTTCAGTGTATTCATTAGGTCAGTCCTAGTTCAGTGTATTCATTAGGTCAGTCCTAGTTCAGTGTATTCATTAGGTCAGTTCAGTGTATTCATTAGGTCAGTCCTAGTTCAGTGTATTCATTAGGTCAGTCCTAGTCCAGTGTATTCATTAGGTCAGTCCTAGTTCAGTGTATTCATTAGGTCAGTCCTAGTTCAGTGTATTCATTAGGTCAGTCCCCAGTTCAGTGTATTCATTAGGTCAGTTCAGTGTATTCATTAGGTCAGTCCTAGTTCAGTGTATTCATTAGGTCAGTCCTAGTTCAGTGTATTCATTAGGTCAGTCCAGTTCAGTGTATTCATTAGGTCAGTTCAGTGTATTCATTAGGTCAGTCCTAGTTCAGTGTATTCATTAGGTCAGTCCTAGTTCAGTGTATTCATTAGGTCAGTCCTAGTTCAGTGTATTCATTAGGTCAGTCCTAGTTCAGTGTATTCATTAGGTCAGTCCTAGTTCAGTGTATTCATTAGGTCAGTCCCAGTTCAGTGTATTCATTAGGTCAGTTCAGTGTATTCATTAGGTCAGTCCTAGTTCAGTGTATTCATTAGGTCAGTTCAGTGTATTCATTAGGTCAGTCCTAGTTCAGTGTATTCATTAGGTCAGTCCTAGTTCAGTGTATTCATTAGGTCAGTCCAGTGTATTCATTAGGTCAGTCCAGTGTATTCATTAGGTCAGTCCTAGTTCAGTGTATTCATTAGGTCAGTCCTAGTTCAGTGTATTCATTAGGTCAGTTCAGTGTATTCATTAGGTCAGTCCTAGTTCAGTGTATTCATTAGGTCAGTCCTAGTTCAGTGTATTCATTAGGTCAGTCCCAGTTCAGTGTATTCATTAGGTCAGTCCTAGTTCAGTGTATTCATTAGGTCAGTCCTAGTTCAGTGTATTCATTAGGTCAGTCCTAGTTCAGTGTATTCATTAGGTCAGTTCAGTGTATTCATTAGGTCAGTCCTAGTTCAGTGTATTCATTAGGTCAGTTCAGTGTATTCATTAGGTCAGTCCTAGTCCAGTGTATTCATTAGGTCAGTCCTAGTCCAGTGTATTCATTAGGTCAGTTCAGTGTATTCATTAGGTCAGTCCTAGTTCAGTGTATTCATTAGGTCAGTCCCAGTCCAGTGTATTCATTAGGTCAGTCCAGTGTATTCATTAGGTCAGTCCTAGTTCAGTGTATTCATTAGGTCAGTTCAGTGTATTCATTAGGTCAGTCCTAGTTCAGTGTATTCATTAGGTCAGTCCTAGTTCAGTGTATTCATTAGGTCAGTCCTAGTTCAGTGTATTCATTAGGTCAGTTCAGTGTATTCATTAGGTCAGTCCTAGTTCAGTGTATTCATTAGGTCAGTCCTATTAGGTCAGTCAGTATTCATTAGGTCAGTCCTAGTCCAGTGTATTCATTAGGTCAGTCCTAGTTCAGTGTATTCATTAGGTCAGTCCTAGTTCAGTGTATTCATTAGGTCAGTTCAGTGTATTCATTAGGTCAGTCCTAGTTCAGTGTATTCATTAGGTCAGTCCTAGTTCAGTGTATTCATTAGGTCAGTCCTAGTTCAGTGTATTCATTAGGTCAGTCCTAGTTCAGTGTATTCATTAGGTCAGTCCTAGTTCAGTGTATTCATTAGGTCAGTCCTAGTTCAGTGTATTCATTAGGTCAGTTCAGTGTATTCATTAGGTCAGTCCTAGTTCAGTGTATTCATTAGGTCAGTCCTAGTTCAGTGTATTCATTAGGTCAGTCCCAGTGTATTCAGTAGGTCAGTCCTAGTTCAGTGTATTCATTAGGTCAGTCCTAGTTCAGTGTATTCATTAGGTCAGTCCTAGTTCAGTGTATTCATTAGGTCAGTCCTAGTTCAGTGTATTCATTAGGTCAGTCCTAGTTCAGTGTATTCATTAGGTCAGTCCCAGTTCAGTGTATTCATTAGGTCAGTCCTAGTTCAGTGTATTCATTAGGTCAGTCCTAGTTCAGTGTATTCATTAGGTCAGTCCTAGTTCAGTGTATTCATTAGGTCAGTCCTAGTTCAGTGTATTCATTAGGTCAGTCCTAGTTCAGTGTATTCATTAGGTCAGTTCAGTGTATTCATTAGGTCAGTCCTAGTTCAGTGTATTCATTAGGTCAGTCCTAGTTCAGTGTATTCATTAGGTCAGTCCTAGTCCAGTGTATTCATTAGGTCAGTCCTAGTTCAGTGTATTCATTAGGTCAGTCCTAGTCAGTGTATTCATTAGGTCAGTCCTAGTTCAGTGTATTCATTAGGTCAGTCCTAGTTCAGTGTATTCATTAGGTCAGTCCTAGTTCAGTGTATTCATTAGGTCAGTCCTAGTTCAGTGTATTCATTAGGTCAGTTCAGTCAGTCAGTCAGTGTATTCATTAGGTCAGTTCAGTGTATTCATTAGGCCAGTCCTAGTTCAGTGTATTCATTAGGTCAGTCCTAGTTCAGTGTATTCATTAGGTCAGTCCTAGTTCAGTGTATTCATTAGGTCAGTCCTAGTTCAGTGTATTCATTAGGTCAGTCAGTGTATTCATTAGTCAGTCCATTAGGTATTCATTAGGTCAGTCCAGTGTATTCATTAGGTCAGTTCAGTGTATTCATTAGGTCAGTTCAGTGTATTCATTAGGTCAGTCCTAGTCAGTGTATTCATTAGGTCAGTTCAGTGTATTCATTAGGTCAGTCCTAGTTCAGTGTATTCATTAGGTCAGTCCTAGTTCAGTGTATTCATTAGGTCAGTCCTAGTTCAGTGTATTCATTAGGTCAGTCCTAGTTCAGTGTATTCATTAGGTCAGTCCCAGTTCAGTGTATTCATTAGGTCAGTCCTAGTTCAGTGTATTCATTAGGTCAGTCCTAATTCAGTGTATTCATTAGGTCAGTCCTAGTCCAGTGTATTCATTAGGTCAGTCCCAGTTCAGTGTATTCATTAGGTCAGTCCTAGTTCAGTGTATTCATTAGGTCAGTCCTAGTTCAGTGTATTCATTAGGTCAGTCCTAGTTCAGTGTATTCATTAGGTCAGTCCTAGGTCAGTGTATTCATTAGGTCAGTTCAGTGTATTCATTAGGTCAGTCCTAGTTCAGTGTATTCATTAGGTCAGTCCTAGTTCAGTGTATTCATTAGGTCAGTCCTAGTTCAGTGTATTCATTAGGTCAGTCCTAGTTCAGTGTATTCATTAGGTCAGTCCTAGTCCAGTGTATTCATTAGGTCAGTCCTAGTTCAGTGTATTCATTAGGTCAGTCCTAGTTCAGTGTATTCATTAGGTCAGTCCTAGTTCAGTGTATTCATTAGGTCAGTTCAGTGTATTCATTAGGTCAGTCCAGTGTATTCATTAGGTCAGTGTATTCATTAGGTCAGTCCTAGTTCAGTGTATTCATTAGGTCAGTCCTAGTTCAGTGTATTCATTAGGTCAGTCCTAGTTCAGTGTATTCATTAGGTCAGTCCTAGTTCAGTGTATTCATTAGGTCAGTTCAGTGTATTCATTAGGTCAGTCCTAGTTCAGTGTATTCATTAGGTCAGTCCAGTGTATTCATTGTATTCAGTTCAGTGTATTCATTAGGTCAGTCCTAGTTCAGTGTATTCATTAGGTCAGTTCAGTGTATTCATTAGGTCAGTCCTAGTTCAGTGTATTCATTAGGTCAGTCCTAGCTCAGTGTATTCATTAGGTCAGTCCTAGTCCAGTGTATTCATTAGGTCAGTCCTAGCTCATTTTCAAAGATGCATTACAAGCTCAAAACATTTTTCTACATAAATGACAATTATGACAATAACTGTGGCTATTTGCATGACAATAAATTCCACAGCTGTCGAATCCCTGTGTGTGTGTGTGTGTGTGTGTGTGTGTGTGTGTCCGTGTGTGTGCGTGTGCGTGTGTGTGTCCGTGTTCGTGTGTGCGTGTGCGTGTGTGTGTGTGTGTGTGTGTGTGCGTGTGTGTGTGTACCTGTGTGTGTGTGTGTGTGTGTACCTGTGTGTGCTGTAGTTCCTCTCGGAGGTGGGAACAGTGGATTCCGCAGGTGGGATGAGTTTCAGAGGCCACACCCCCCTGACTTTGCTTCTGCATAACACACTCCAAACGCCAGATCTACACACACACACACACACACACACACACACACACACACACACACACACACAGAGAGGGAGGGAGACAGTACAGTATGTGGTTTGTGTATCAAAGGAGAGTCTGTGGACTTTCAAGGTCAAGCCTCTCTCACCTGATTGGTTGCTTGCTGCAGCTGCTCTCTAAGCTCCTCCCCCTCGGTCTCCAGCCTTCGACACGCCTCCTCACCGCTCCTCCTCTCCTCCTGCACACGCACACACGCCTGCTGACACACACACACACACACACACCGCAGTGGTTGTCTGTGAGGGTCCGTCTACAACAGTGTGTGTTCATGTTTTGAAATGTTAAAGTCCTTTGTCTGTAACGTCTTTCTCATTATGTGTCGGACCCCAGTAAGACTAGCTGTCTCTATTGGCGTCGGCTAATGGGGCTCCTAATCAATCAAATCAAATGTGTGTGTGTGTGTGTTCGTCACCTCTTGGTTCCTCCTCAGTGCTTCCTGGGCGTTGTGGAGTTCAGCTGCATGTCTCCTCATCACCTCTTCAATCGCTCTCTTCACCTGATCCTTCAATCTGTTCCTCTCTACTTCCGCCTGCTCTGCCAATCTCTTCTTCTCCTCCTCCACCTGCTCCATCCCTCTCTTCTTCTCCTCCTCCACCTGCTCCATCCCTCTCTTCTTCTCCTCCTCCACGAGCTCCTGGTTTCCCTCCATCTGCGTTCTCACTCTTCCTTTCACCTCTTCTATCTCTTTCTGCAGTTGTTCCCTCTCTTCCTGTCTTTCTCTCAGTGATCGTTGTCTCTCTTCTTCCGTGGCTTTCTGCAGGCGTTCTCTCTCTTTCTCCTTTTCCTCCCGCAGTTCATCCTCACGTTTCTCTCTTTCTTTCTGCAGTCTGTCTCTCTCTTCCTCCGTCTCTTTCTGCATTCGTTCCTTCTCCACCTCTGCGTGTCTCCGTTCTCTACGGAGCTCCTCTGACTGGGCCCTCACCATCTCAGAACGCAGACTAGCCAGGGCCTCCGCATGCTGCGCACACACACACACACACACACACACACACACACACACACACACACACACACACACACACACACACACACACACACACACACGGTCAGGAAGTTGGGGAACATTATTGGCTTTCATTTCAAAAGTTCAAAGTTGGAAAGTTGTGTGTGAGTGTGTGTGTACCTGTGAGTGTGTGTGTACCTGTGAGTTTGTGTGTGTACCTGTGAGTTGTGTGTGTGTGTGTGTACCTGTCGGATCTGCCTGGCGTGGTCGCTGTTCCTCCCGCTGCTCTGTAACTCCAGCTCCCTGTTCCTGCTCTGCAGTTTGTTCACCTGACCTTTCAACTCCTCCATGTTAACACACACACACCCCTCACACACACCACGACTCAGCAGCTCCTCTGACACACACGGCACACACACACACACACACACAGAAGGACGCACACACACACACGGCACACACACACACACACACACACACACACACACACAGAAGGACGCACACACACACACACACACACACACACACACACACAGAAGGACGCACACACACACGGCACACACACACACACACACAGAAGGACACACACACACACACACACACACAGAAGGACGCACACACACACACACACACGGCACACACACACACACGGCACACACACACACACAGAAGGACGCACACATACACATTACATTTTAAACTCCTTGATTGATTAAATTATTGATTGATTGGTTGATTTATTGATTAATGGATTGAGTGATTGGTTGATTGATTTATAGTTTGATTGAGTGAATAAGTGATTTATTGGTTGATTGATTCATTGATTGAGTGATTGATTGGTTGATTGATTGATTGATTGATTGTTTTATGAATTGATTGATTACCTGATTTGGTCTGCAGCTCCTCCTCCTGCAGCAGTAGTCTCTCTTTGGCCACGACTAACTCCTCCCACGCCCTCTTAGCCCCGCCCTCTGCCTCTGAGACACGCCTCCTCCCCGACTCCAACTCATCCTCCAGATCCTAGAGAGAGAGAGAGAGATGGAAGGAGTAGAGACAGAGACAGAGAGTAGAGAGAGAGATGGAAGGAGTAGAGGCAGAGACAGAGACAGAGAGTAGAGGGAGAGATGGAAGGAGTAGAGGCAGAGACAGAGACAGAGAGTAGAGGGAGAGGTGGAAGGAGTAGAGGCAGAGACAGAGACAGAGAGTAGAGGGAGAGATGGAAGGAGTAGAGACAGAGACAGAGAGTAGAGGGAGAGATGGAAGGAGTAGAGGCAGAGACAGAGAGTAGAGGGAGAGATGGAAGGAGTAGAGGCAGAGACAGAGACAGAGAGTAGAGGGAGAGATGGAAGGAGTAGAGGCAGAGACAGAGAGTAGAGAGAGAGATGGAAGGAGTAGAGACAGAGACAGAGACAGAGAGTAGAGGGAGAGATGGAAGGAGTAGAGACAGAGACAGAGACAGAGAGTAGAGGGAGAGATGGAAGGAGTAGAGACAGAGACAGAGAGTAGAGGGAGAGATGGAAGGAGTAGAGACAGAGACAGAGACAGAGAGTAGAGGGAGAGATGGAAGGAGTAGAGACAGAGACAGAGACAGAGAGTAGAGGGAGAGATGGAAGGAGTAGAGACAGAGACAGAGAGTAGAGGGAGAGATGGAAGGAGTAGAGACAGAGACAGAGAGTAGAGGGAGAGATGGAAGGAGTAGAGACAGAGACAGAGAGTAGAGGGAGAGGTGGAAGGAGTAGAGGCAGAGACAGAGAGTAGAGGGAGAGATGGAAGGAGTAGAGGCAGAGACAGAGACAGAGAGTAGAGGGAGAGGTGGAAGGAGTAGAGACAGAGACAGAGAGTAGAGGGAGAGATGGAAGGAGTAGAGACAGAGACAGAGAGTAGAGGGAGAGGTGGAAGGAGTAGAGGCAGAGACAGAGACAGAGAGTAGAGTAGAGAGGTGGAGAGGAGAGAGAGATGGACAGAGACAGAGAGAGTAGAGGGAGAGATGGAAGGAGTAGAGGGAGAGACACAGAGACAGAGAGTACAGGGAGAGATGGAAGGAAGGAGTAGAGGCAGAGACAGAGACAGAGAGTAGAGGGAGAGATGGAAGGAGTAGAGACAGAGACAGAGACAGAGAGTAGAGGGAGGTGGAAGGAGTAGAGGCAGAGACAGAGAGTAGAGGGAGAGATGGAAGGAGTAGAGGCAGAGACAGAGACAGAGAGTAGAGGGAGAGATGGAAGGAGTAGAGACAGAGACAGAGACAGAGAGTAGAGGGAGAGATGGAAGGAGTAGAGACAGAGACAGAGACAGAGAGTAGAGGGAGAGATGGAAGGAGTAGAGACAGAGACAGAGAGTAGAGGGAGAGATGGAAGGAGTAGAGACAGAGACAGAGACAGAGAGTAGAGGGAGAGATGGAAGGAGTAGAGACAGAGACAGAGACAGAGAGTAGAGGGAGAGATGGAAGGAGTAGAGACAGAGACAGAGACAGAGAGTAGAGGGAGAGATGGAAGGAGTAGAGGCAGAGACAGAGACAGAGAGTAGAGGGAGAGATGGAAGGAGTAGAGACAGAGGCAGAGACAGAGAGTAGAGGGAGAGATGGAAGGAGTAGAGGCAGAGACAGAGACAGAGAGTAGAGGGAGAGATGGAAGGAGTAGAGACAGAGACAGAGAGTAGAGGGAGAGATGGAAGGAGTAGAGGCAGAGACAGAGAGTAGAGAGAGAGATGGAAGGAGTAGAGACAGAGACAGAGACAGAGAGTAGAGGGAGAGATGGAAGGAGTAGAGGCAGAGACAGAGAGTAGAGAGAGAGATGGAAGGAGTAGAGACAGAGACAGAGACAGAGAGTAGAGGGAGAGATGGAAGGAGTAGAGGCAGAGACAGAGAGTAGAGAGAGAGATGGAAGGAGTAGAGACAGAGACAGAGACAGAGAGTAGAGGGAGAGATGGAAGGAGTAGAGACAGAGACAGAGACAGAGAGTAGAGGAGAGAGATGGAAGGAGTAGAGGCAGAGACAGAGAGTAGAGATCGAGGGAGAGAGATGGAAGGAGTAGAGACAGAGACAGAGGGACAGAGAGTAGAGGGAGAGATGGAAGGAGTAGAGACAGAGACAGAGAGTAGAGAGAGAGATGGAAGGAGTAGAGACAGAGACAGAGACAGAGAGAGAGATGGAAGGAGTAGAGACAGAGACAGAGAGAGGTTAACACAGGGACACCACCAGTAGCAGGGCTGAATACACACACAGGAAACTATGTGATAGCATCACTGGCTATATAAAGACTAGGAATCACTCTCTATTCATCCACGGCCTGTGTGTGTGTGTGTGTGTGTGTGTGTGTGTGTGTGTGTGTGTGTGTGGTTTGACTATCGCTGTGGGGACCAGAAGTCCTCACCAGGATAGTAAAACAAGGGGGACACTTCAGGTCCCCACAAGGAAAAAGGCTATTTTAGGCTCAGGGGTTAGGTTTAGGCTTAGGGGTTAGGTTTAGGCTTAGGGGTTAGGGTTACGGTTAGGTTTCTGTTTAGTTTTAGGGGTCAGGACAAATAGGATTTTGAATGGGAATAAATGTTTTTGGTCCCCACAAGGATAGTAAAACCACTGTGTGTCTACCTGTATTCTGTCCTGTTAGGGTTAGGGTGTCTACCTGTATTCTGTCCTGTTAGGGTTAGGGTGTCTACCTGTATTCTGTCCTGTTAGGGTTAGGGTGTCTACCTGTATTCTGTCCTGTTAGGGTTAGGGTGTCTACCTGTATTCTGTCCTGTTAGGGTTAGGGTGTCTACCTGTATTCTGTCCTGTTAGGGTTAGGGTGTCTACCTGTATTCTGTCGGGTTAGGGTTAGGGTGTCTACCTGTATTCTGTCGGGTTAGGGTTAGGGTGTTTACCTGTATTCTGTCCTGTTAGGGTTAGGGTGTCTACCTGTATTCTGTCGGGTTAGGGTTAGGGTGTCTACCTGTATTCTGTCGGGTTAGGGTTAGGGTGTCTACCTGTATTCTGTCCTGTTAGGGTTAGGGTGTTTACCTGTATTCTGTCCTGTTAGGGTTAGGGTGTCTACCTGTATTCTGTCCTGTTAGGGTTAGGGTGTCTACCTGTATTCTGTCCTGTTAGGGTTAGGGTGTCTACCTGTATTCTGTCATGTTAGGGTTAGGGTGTCTACCTGTATTCTGTCCTGTTAGGGTTAGGGTGTCTACCTGTATTCTGTCCTGTTAGGGTTAGGGTGTCTACCTGTATTCTGTCCTGTTAGGGTTAGGGTGTCTACCTGTATTCTGTCCTGTTAGGGTTAGGGTGTCTACCTGTATTCTGTCCTGTTAGGGTTAGGGTGTCTACCTGTATTCTGTCCTGTTAGGGTTAGGGTGTTCTACCTGTATTCTGTCCTGTTAGGGTTAGGGTGTCTACCTGTATTCTGTCCTGTTAGGGTTAGGGTGTCTACCTGTATTCTGTCCTGTTAGGGTTAGGGTGTCTACCTGTATTCTGTCCTGTTAGGGTTAGGGGGGTGTCTACCTGTATTCTGTCCTGTTAGGGTTAGGGTGTTTACCTGTATTCTGTCGGGTTAGGGTTAGGGTGTCTACCTGTATTCTGTCCTGTTAGGGTTAGGGTGTTTACCTGTATTCTGTCCTGTTAGGGTTAGGGTGTCTACCTGTATTCTGTCCTGTTAGGGTTAGGGTGTTACCTGTCCTGTTAGGGTTAGGGTGTCTACCTGTATTCTGTCCTGTTAGGGTTAGGGTGTCTACCTGTATTCTGTCCTGTTAGGGTTAGGGTGTCTACCTGTATTCTGTCCTGTTAGGGTTAGGGTTAGGGTGTCTACCTGTATTCTGTCCTGTTAGGGTTAGGGTGTCTACCTGTATTCTGTCCTGTTAGGGTTAGGGTGTCTACCTGTATTCTGTCCTGTTAGGGTTAGGGGTGTCTACCTGTATTCTGTCCTGTTAGGGTTAGGGTGTGTCTACCTGTATTCTGTCCTGTTAGGGTTAGGGTGTCTACCTGTATTCTGTCCTGTTAGGGTTAGGGTGTCTACCTGTATTCTGTCCTGTTAGGGTTAGGGTTAGGGTGTCTACCTGTATTCTGTCCTGTTAGGGTTAGGGTGTCTACCTGTATTCTGTCCTGTTAGGGTTAGGGTGTCTACCTGTATTCTGTCCTGTTAGGGTTAGGGTGTCTACCTGTATTCTGTCCTGTTAGGGTTAGGGTGTCTACCTGTATTCTGTCCTGTTAGGGTTAGGGTGTCTACCTGTATTCTGTCCTGTTAGGGTTAGGGTGTCTACCTGTATTCTGTCCTGTTAGGGTTAGGGTTAGGGTGTCTACCTGTATTCTGTCCTGTTAGGGTTAGGGTGTCTACCTGTATTCTGTCCTGTTAGGGTTAGGGTGTTTACCTGTATTCTGTCCTGTTAGGGTTAGGGTGTCTACCTGTATTCTGTCCTGTTAGGGTTAGGGTGTTTACCTGTATTCTGTCGGGTTAGGGTTAGGGTGTTTACCTGTATTCTGTCCTGTTAGGGTTCTGTCGGGTTAGGGTTAGGGTGTCTACCTGTATTCTGTCCTGTTAGTGTTAGGGTTAGGGTGTTTACCTGTATTCTGTCCTGTTAGGGTTAGGGTGTCTACCTGTATTCTGTCCTGTTAGGGTTAGGGTGTTTACCTGTATTATTCTGTAGGGGTTAGGGTTAGGGTGTCTACCTGTATTCTGTCCTGTTAGGGTTAGGGTGTCTACCTGTATTCTGTCCTGTTAGGGTTAGGGTGTCTACCTGTATTCTGTCCGGGTTAGGGTTAGGTTAGGGTAGGGTGTCTACCTGTATTCTGTCGGGTTAGGGTTAGGGTTAGGGTGTGTCTACCTGTATTCTGTCGGGTTAGGGTTAGGGTGTCTACCTGTATTCTGTCCTGTTAGGGTTAGGGTGTCTACCTGTATTCTGTCGGGTTAGGGTTAGGGTGTTTACCTGTATTCTGTCGGGTTAGGGTTAGGGTGTCTACCTGTATTCTGTCCTGTTAGGGTTAGGGTTAGGGTGTCTACCTGTATTCTGTCCTGTTAGGGTTAGGGTTAGGGTGTCTACCTGTATTCTGTCCTGTTAGGGTTAGGGTGTCTACCTGTATTCTGTCGGGTTAGGGTTAGGGTTAGGGTGTTTACCTGTATTCTGTCCTGTTAGGGTTAGGGTTAGGGTGTCTACCTGTATTCTGTCCTGTTAGGGTTAGGGTTAGGGTGTCTACCTGTATTCTGTCCTGTTAGGGTTAGGGTGTCTACCTGTATTCTGTCCTGTTAGGGTTAGGGTTAGGGTGTCTACCTGTATTCTGTCCTGTTAGGGTTAGGGTGTCTACCTGTATTCTGTCGGGTTAGGGTTAGGGTGTCTACCTGTATTCTGTCCTGTTAGGGTTAGGGTTAGGGTGTTTACCTGTATTCTGTCGGGTTAGGGTTAGGGTGTCTACCTGTATTCTGTCCTGTTAGGGTTAGGGTGTCTACCTGTATTCTGTCGGGTTAGGGTTAGGGTGTTTACCTGTATTCTGTCCTGTTAGGGTTAGGGTGTCTACCTGTATTCTGTCCTGTTAGGGTTAGGGTTAGGGTGTCTACCTGTATTCTGTCCTGTTAGGGTTAGGGTTAGGGTGTCTACCTGTATTCTGTCCTGTTAGGGTTAGGGTGTCTACCTGTATTCTGTCCTGTTAGGGTTAGGGTTAGGGTGTCTACCTGTATTCTGTCGGGTTAGGGTTAGGGTGTCTACCTGTATTCTGTCCTGTTAGGGTTAGGGTGTTTACCTGTATTCTGTCCTGTTAGGGTTAGGGTGTCTACCTGTATTCTGTATTCTGTCCCTGTTAGTGTTAGGGTGTTTACCTGTATTCTGTCCTGTTAGGGTTAGGGTGTCTACCTGTATTCTGTCCTGTTAGGGTTAGGGTGTTTACCTGTATTCTGTCGGGTTAGGGTTAGGGTGTCTACCTGTATTCTGTCCTGTTAGGGTTAGGGTGTCTACCTGTATTCTGTCCTGTTAGGGTTAGGGTGTCTACCTGTATTCTGTCGGGTTAGGGTTAGGGTGTCTACCTGTATTCTGTCGGGTTAGGGTTAGGGTTAGGGTGTCTACCTGTATTCTGTCGGGTTAGGGTTAGGGTGTCTACCTGTATTCTGTCCTGTTAGGGTTAGGGTTAGGGTGTTTACCTGTATTCTGTCGGGTTAGGGTTAGGGTGTTTACCTGTATTCTGTCCTGTTAGGGTTAGGGTGTCTACCTGTATTCTGTCCTGTTAGGGTTAGGGTGTCTACCTGTATTCTGTCGGGTTAGGGTTAGGGTGTTTACCTGTATTCTGTCCTGTTAGGGTTAGGGTTAGGGTGTCTACCTGTATTCTGTCCTGTTAGGGTTAGGGTGTCTACCTGTATTCTGTCCTGTTAGGGGGGTTAGGGTTAGGGTGTCTACCTGTATTCTGTCCTGTTAGGGTTAGGGTGTCTACCTGTATTCTGTCGGGTTAGGGTTAGGGTTAGGGTGTCTACCTGTATTCTGTCCTGTTAGGGTTAGGGTTAGGGTGTCTACCTGTATTCTGTCCTGTTAGGGTTAGGGTGTCTACCTGTATTCTGTCCTGTTAGGGTTAGGGTGTCTACCTGTATTCTGTCCTGTTAGGGTTAGGGTGTCTACCTGTATTCTGTCGGGTTAGGGTTAGGGTGTCTACCTGTATTCTGTCCTGTTAGGGTGTCTACCTGTATTCTGTCCTGTTAGGGTTAGGGTGTCTACCTGTATTCTGTCCTGTTTAGGGTTAGGGTTAGGGTGTCTACCTGTATTCTGTCCTGTTAGGGTTAGGGTGTCTACCTGTATTCTGTCGGGTTAGGGTGTAGGGTTAGGGTGTCTACCTGTATTCTGTCCTGTTAGGGTTAGGGTTAGGGTGTCTACCTGTATTCTGTCGGGTTAGGGTTAGGGTGTCTACCTGTATTCTGTCCTGTTAGGGTTAGGGTGTCTACCTGTATTCTGTCCTGTTAGGGTTAGGGTGTCTACCTGTATTCTGTCAGGTTAGGGTTAGGGTGTTTACCTGTATTCTGTCCTGTTAGGGTTAGGGTGTCTACCTGTATTCTGTCCTGTTAGGGTTAGGGTGTCTACCTGTATTCTGTCGGGTTAGGGTTAGGGTGTCTACCTGTATTCTGTCCTGTTAGGGTTAGGGTTAGGGTGTCTACCTGTATTCTGTCCTGTTAGGGTTAGGGTGTCTACCTGTATTCTGTCCTGTTAGGGTTAGGGTGTCTACCTGTATTCTGTCGGGTTAGGGTTAGGGTTAGGGTGTTTACCTGTATTCTGTCCTGTTAGGGTTTGGGTGTCTACCTGTATTCTGTCCTGTTAGGGTTAGGGTGTCTACCTGTATTCTGTCCTGTTAGGGTTAGGGTGTCTACCTGTATTCTGTCCTGTTGGGTTAGGGTGTCTACCTGTATTCTGTCCTGTTAGGGTTAGGGTGTTTACCTGTATTCTGTCCTGTTAGGGTTAGGGTGTCTACCTGTATTCTGTCGGGTTAGGGTTAGGGTGTCTACCTGTATTCTGTCCTGTTAGGGTTAGGGTGTCTACCTGTATTCTGTCGGGTTAGGGTTAGGGTTTGGGTGGGTGTTTACCTGTATTCTGTCCTGTTAGGGTTAGGGTGTCTACCTGTATTCTGTCCTGTTAGGGTTAGGGTGTCTACCTGTATTCTGTCCTGTTAGGGTTAGGGTGTCTACCTGTATTCTGTCGGGTTAGGGTTAGGGTGTTACCTGTATTCTGTCGGGTTAGGGTTAGGGTGTCTACCTGTATTCTGTCGGGTTAGGGTTAGGGTGTCTACCTGTATTCTGTCCTGTTAGGGTTAGGGTGTCTACCTGTATTCTGTCGGGTTAGGGTTAGGGTTAGGGTGTCTACCTGTATTCTGTCCTGTTAGGGTTAGGGTGTCTACCTGTATTCTGTCCTGTTAGGGTTAGGGTGTTTACCTGTATTCTGTCGGGTTAGGGTTAGGTGTGTTACCTGTATTCTGTCCTGTTAGGGTTAGGGTGTCTACCTGTATTCTGTCGGGTTAGGGTTAGGGTGTCTACCTGTATTCTGTCCTGTTAGGGTTAGGGTGTCTACCTGTATTCTGTTCTGTCCTGTTAGGGTAAGGGTTAGGGTGTCTACCTGTATTCTGTCCTGTTAGGGTAAGGGTTAGGGTGTGTCTACCTGTATTCTGTCGGGTTAGGGTTAGGGTGTCTACCTGTATTCTGTCGGGTTAGGGTTAGGGTGTCTACCTGTATTCTGTCGGGTTAGGGTTAGGGTGTCTACCTGTATTCTGTCGGGTTAGGGTTAGGGTGTCTACCTGTATTCTGTCCTGTTAGGGTGTCTACCTGTATTCTGTCCTGTTAGGGTTAGGGTGTCTACCTGTATTCTGTCCTGTTAGGGTTAGGGTGTCTACCTGTATTCTGTCGGGTTAGGGTTAGGGTGTCTACCTGTATTCTGTCGGGTTAGGGTTAGGGTGTCTACCTGTATTCTGCCCTGTAGTTTGGCAGCGTGTCTCTTGCTCTCGTTGAGTTGCTGCAGACTGCTCTCCATCTCTCCCTCCACCTTCCTCACTCTCTCTCTCAGTACCGTACTCCTCCCTCTCTTCTCCTCCCACTGCCGTCTCTCCTCCCTGCACGCCTCCTCCATGCTCCTCTTCTCCTCCTCCTCTCTCTCCTCCCACTGCCGTCTCTCCTCCCTGCACGCCTCCTCCATGCGCCTCTTCTCCTCCTCCTCTCTCTCCTCCCACTGCCGTCTCTCCTCCCTGCACGCTTCCTCCATGCTCCTCTTCTCCTCCTCCTCTCTCTCCTCCCACTGCCGTCTCTCCTCCCTGCACGCCTCCTCCATGCTCCTCTTCTCCTCCTCCTCTCTCTCCTCCCACTGCCGTCTCTCCTCCCTGCACGCCTCCTCCATGCTCCTCTTCTCCTCCTCCTTCTCCTGTGTCACCTCCTTTATCCGCCTCTCCCACTTCTCCCTCTCCTCTCTCACTGCTTCCTCCCTCTCTCCTCCGCCTGCTCCTTCCATTTCCTCAGAGTCTTCACCTCCTCCGAGAGGAGTGTCCTTCTCTCAGTCTCCTCCCACTTCCCTCGCTCCTCTTCTCCTTTCTTCCGTAGCTCCTCACATCGGACCTCCGTGCACTGTGCGGCCTCCCCGGCCTTCTCCAGTTCCCTACCCAGTCGGAGGCTCTCGTCGTGGGCCGCGTTGAGTTGGGCCTGGGCCTCCCGTCTCTGCAGCTCCAGGGCCCGGAGCTTTTCCTCGTAGTCCCTCGTCCGCTCTGCCTCTACCCCACGATCCCTCTCCTCTGCCTGGACACGGTAGCTCTCGAAGTCTGCCTGAACCTGCAGGTACAGAGACACACACACAGTTTAATAACCTGTGGAGATCCACATTGGAACAGACTGGGTGGTAGACGGACTGATGGATGGTCGGACGGACGGACAGGTACCTGAGCTAGAGTTCCCTGCAGCTCTAAGAGGCGTGTCCTAAGCACGGACTCCTCCCCATCGGGATACATCTCCACGGCAACCCGCCTCAGCTCTTCCCGGTGGGCGTGGCTTATGGCCTGAAGGGCCGCCTCCTGCTCTTCATTCTTAGTGTTCAGAGAATAGATCACCTGATGTTTTTTTTTGGATTAAAAGAGGAAGGGAGGTTGATTTTCATATTCAGGTTCATGTCTATCAATATGTACCGAGTTGATCAAGCAGTAGCTGTGTGTTTTAAATGACATGTTAGTAGAAGTCCTTCAGTATGTACAGTGGGGGAAAAAAGTATTTAGTCAGCCACCAATTGTGCAAGTTCTCCCACTTAAAAAGATGAGAGAGGCCTGTAATTTTCATCATAGGTACACGTCAACTATGACAGACAAAATGAGAAAAAGAAATCCAGAAA